>JAUZNK010016650.1:2940-21939 GCA_035046665.1 Euphysa ruthae
AATACCATCTATACCCAAAATACCATCTATACCCAAAATACCATCTATACCCAAAATACCATCTATACCCAAAATACCATCTATACCCAAAATACTTTCTTAAACTTCATTGAAACATTGCAATAGGATTGTTTGAAAATTCCAACAAAGAATTTCCCCCGGTGAATTTCCCCGTTCAAATTTCCCCTGGTGAGTTCCCCCATACATTTTGCCCATAAAATCATCATAAGCCCTTGTAGTACCAATCAACAAAGATTGAGCATCGCAAGTGTGATGTAAAGCTATTTAAACTACGTAGATAGAGTATATGACGATTTTGATGAACTTCAATATATAGGACTTTTTTGACTCGCGAAACAATAAGTGCAGTGGAATTCCTCTAAATAGCGGACGTCTCCATAAGGACGGACAGTAACTTCATGTACTGATGCATTTACGCTTGAGCTCTTTAGAAAAATCTCTAAAATAGGACCAATTTTTTTCCGCCTTATAGAAATTTCACTGTTTATTTGAACAAAGTATTGATACGTCATTTCAAATTAAGTTTTTTTTATTTGTAATTTACTTTCTTAGAAAAAACCAATTTACTGGTCAGATATATTATTAAAGTCAACAACTAAACTAAACAGATCAAAAAAAATTTGCACCTAAAATTGGCAAAAACTGCAAAAACAGAACCCTTTTATAAAAAAAAAAAAAAAAATTGATAAAAATTAGAATACTATCACTTTCAAACACTTGGAGAGGGTTGGGACTATTTTCAAATAAAATCTACAGAGGGCACAAACATCTAAAAAAAAGGATGGCACAATGATACTTGTGTCCGGAACCCTCCACACTATTATTAGTTTATAGCAAGTCCTATGAAACATGCTCCATAGGTGTAGAAACACACGGTTAACTAACTAGTTTGTAACGTGGTAAAGCAAAAAAGAACTGCAATCATAGATAATGAAATTAAAAAAAAAAAAAAACTTTACAACCTCTGTTGGTGTAAAATTGTGCTATATTGTGTTGATAATCGCTCTTCACAAACCTTATTTCAAGCTTTCCGTTTTTTGCGGTGTGTAGGGCTTGAAATTATTTTATGGAACACAAAATATAGTGGGAATTAACTAGGAGGAATTTCCGGAGGGCAATATTCTGAGGAAAATCACCAAGTGAGATTTGACCGCGGGGAGTCATTAAATAAACTCACCAAATAGAATAAGTGGAAAATAGAGAATTCTTTTCTTTTATCATTATTCAGTTATTTCCTCTTCATTTTAATTTTTTTCAATAAAAATAACTTATTTTTTTTCTAATCTAACTAAAAAATGTACGGTAAACCATCTGAATCAAGGCTTTAACTACATTCCAAAAACCCTTAGCCTTTAAACTATCTAGGTAAGTCTATATTTAAAATCTTTAGAACTTAATGCTGAAAATCTATAACAAACCGAGCCAATTTCAGTATTTATGGTTGATATTTAATTTAAAGATGATGCAGGCTATATTTAGCAAACTGGGTTCAAGCAACCTCCATGCTGGACGAGACTAACTTTTCTGGGTAATGGAGTATATCTGCAATTATCTCTGTTTGTAAAAAAAAAAAAAAAATTGGTGAGTGCTAGAAAATTTTCTAACAAATTCATTTATCAACAAATTCATTTATCAGTATGAATTTTTTTTTTTTTTTTTTTTTTTAAGTGATTATTTAAAAAATACCTTGGTATTGAAAGTGATGTCCTGGTCGAGCCTCGTGTCCAGATACTGACCATTCTTGAAACCGAGGTCCATACTTTTCGAGAAAAAATGGTAACCCAAAGTACGTCGGGGAAGAGCAGAGTTCGTCACTGTGTTTGAAAAACATAGCCCCATTGGATGGATTGTAATGCGGAATAATCTTTATTGGACAATTTGGGACAGAATTCATTGATCCAGTGAAATGAAAAGCTGAATAGAGGCTGTGATGAACCATTGAAAGAACACCGTTTAAATGCTAAAAATAAAATTAAAATGAAATTGCATCTATTTAAACCAATAGAAAATAAATACTAAAGTTTTAAAAAGAAAAGAAAGAAAGACATTACACATAAATGTAAAAACGACGCGGAATAATTTTTGAAGGTGATTTTACAGGGGCCTACATTTTTCTGATTACTAACTTGATTTCTAACTAAAAGAAAGGGATTTTGCAGCTTATCATAATGAGTGCAACTTAACTGTAATAAGAATAATGATGGAAGTGATAATGAAGTTATATGTGATCATGACGGTAAAAACGACGATGAAGGCGAAAATGAAGGCCACGACGAGCAATAAACGGAATTTCTGGAATCCAGCTTAAAGAAAGTATAGTAGATTTTCCTAACGTTTATCGATTTATATCAGGTATGGAACAAATTGTCATTCCCTAAATACAGCAGTAGCATTTGATTAATATACTGGCCTGGATATACCATGTAAAGTTTCATCAGATTAGTTTCATTAAATTCTTTGCGAATAAGGATCAGATAGTTGTAAAGTGTCGCTGCTTATTTCTTGAAACTGCTACTTTCTTCAAGGTTTCTTGTAGAGAAAAATTTCGTTTTTGTCCCATTGAATATTTTTTTGAAAAATTTTTTGTTTTCAATGTGCATAAATTACTTCATAGAATTGCAAATCATTATTTTGAAATAATATTTATAACTTACTCACCTTAATCCATTTTTGCATACTCTTCCATCTGACTGGACAATATACTTTAGCTGAATCATCATCGACACATGTTTCTTGTGCCAAACTATCGCTTTCGTTTTGAGGAAATTTTTTTGCTCCATGCCACTGATTATCTGCATTGATAATTTTTCGAATATTAGAAATAGCTTCTTTGTTGTCTGTTATTTTGGTGTACATCCGGGATATATTTTTAATCTAAAATCATTATAGTATTAAGTATTCCAAAATTTTTAACAGGTTATCAAAGCCTTTTAAAATTATGATCTTTAAAGATTTTTTGTGGTACAATTCTCAAAAAAAAAAAAAAAAAAAATTTTTTGCGTTGTTGGTGGAATGCATTAGATGCAAAAAATATCCCTTAAAAAGCCAAAAGCTCATACGTAATTCATCTATTTATACGCATATTTATTCTTCAGAATTAAAAATTTACTCCTAAAGTTTGCAATGTGGAAAGCAATGTGGAAATTTTTTTTACCTGTGGATAAAAAATATCCAATTGTCTACGTCCTTCATTATAAACATCCTCAGGAGATATATTTGTGGTAGTGAACATAGGCAAAATTCGTCGGTAAGTGTCTCTGCCGTCGAGTGTCTGATTCGTGAAGGGGAGAATTTTGGTAGTAGGGCGATTAAAGTCAGGTTTTCCATCAATAAAAACAAAATCGAGAGGAAGACTGGATAAACCACTTGTAGTACCATCCGGAGGGCAGTGCCTGCTATGATTTTTTGTCAGATAGTTGTAAAGTACAATTATCGATTCGCTGAATCCTTCCTCCAATGCCTTTAATAGAGATTTTTGTACTGTAATACCGTGACTGCGTTTCCATTTCCTTTTTGTTTTTACTGATAACTGTGCATAGAATAATTCTTGAAACAAATAAGCTGCAACCGGAGATTTCTTTAGACCTTCTAAACAGGAATGAATTAAATCAGTATCCACAAGAAAAAATAAATACAGGAAGCTAGAAAAGCAGTTTTTCTAAATTTTATATCTTCAAAAAAAAATTTTTTATTAAAAAGAAATCATCAAAGAATATCTATAACATCATTAAAGAATATCGATAACATCATCAAAGAATACTTTGTATTTTTAATTTTTATTCTAGAATAACGACCGTTAAAATAATTTCAATTTGACGGATATCGGATATCGGATATTAGATTGAAAATTTCTCCACAAGGGTAAAGTAAGTAAACTTTATTTCAAATGCGACTTTCGGAGCATCATGCACACTTAGAGAGACTTGATCCAAGCCAACTAATTAACTATCATTATTTTTAGTTTGCTTAATTAAAATTTGATGGCTCAATTAAGATTGTTAAAGAAAAACATTTGTATTAATTCTGGTATTAGCAATTCCTTCATACTTTCTACCAGCACATTGAATATCGGGGGGTATGTAACTACGCTTCACAAGCACACTTGAATATCAGGGGTATGTAACTACGCTTCACAAGCACACTTGAATATCGGGGTATATGTAACTACGCTTCACAAGCACACTTGAAATATTTATGTGTTTTAATATCTTATTTTAAATAATTTTAAAATTATTTTAAATTTACCTGATTTTCCGTATTTTATTATTGTCAAATATTTCTGTTTAAATGCATCTCTACCGGCTTTGCACGCTAGATGAGATTTAACCATCCCAGACTGAACACCTAACGCCATGTTTGCTCTGTAACATATGTAAAGTAGTTTCAAACGAAATACAATACTCTGTGGGTATGCAGGTTTAGTAACTGCAAGTATAGTTTTCCTGTTTGCATAAATGATTTATTGCAAAGCTTCTTTACCTCTGTTTATGTTAAAATCTGTTAATAAATTTTTTATCTGATAACAGCTCATTTCATATCACTAAAAATAGGTTATGATTGCGTATCAAGTTAAAATATTGTGGTCAAGACTGCTTTTGGAACAAGCATGGATATAAATTTAGGAAAACAACATAGTATACCCACTGTGAGTTTTCTTTTCCTTTTTATAAACAAGGATGAAACGAGTGTAAAACTCTTGGAATAAATAATAAAGGTTTGTAGAAAACACTGTTATTTTTCAAAAATGATTTCTAGCTGAAAAAGGAAAAGATAATTAGGAGATTTTCACTCACTGACAAAAACGAAAAGGTTTTTTGAACATTCAAGAAAACCAAACTCCGTGATCCCTCTCTTACCAGCACTAATCTCCCCAGCACAAAGATATTTTTAAAAGCTACTCACATATATCTATTTATTGAAACTCTGTATTCTTTAAATGTATTGATTAGAAATTGTATATCTTCGGTGGTTTTTGGACGAAACATGTAAATCAATGCTCTAAGTTCATCTCCCATGTAACATATCATATTGAAGCAAAAATAATTTGGGCCAAACATCCAATCCCCACCATAGAAGTCTTGATCATATATGGTAGAAAAAAACTGACGAAGTATTGCACGAATCTGAAAATGCAATTGAAAAACAAAAATATAAATATATTAAAAAATTATAACTAAAAAATAAAGATTAACAAATTATAATATAACTTTAATCAATCATCTCTATGGCAAGATTTGAGCCTAGATCTCGGCTATAAATGAAATAAAGTGTAATATAACTCGCTAATTCTCACCCACCAGCCTCCCAGTGACCGTGACACTTATAATCTTGCATTGGTTTTGACACTCCTCAACCACAAATCTCCTTCTGACCAGTGTAGGATTAAGTTCAGGCATTAACAGGTATGCTTTTAAAACGATTCTATTAACCTAATAATATTTCCAAGCATACTAAACTCTTGTAAAAAGGATAAAGCACCAAATTCCTCCAAAAAAAACACTATACCTAATTACTTAATATGTGTCATTCAAGTGTAGCGTTTCTTATTTCAAATTATTCATACCTCAGAAAGTGTTTGAACTTCTTTTGGCTTCATTTTACTTTTATCAGGTATCATATCTGCGATTTCATTCAAGATTGAGTTTATCTGGTCTGCGGTATATTTTAAATGCATAGGATCAGGATTGTACGGCTTAAACCTAAACAAATACTTATTATTAAATTTTTTTCTTACAGAAATTTTTGAATAAATCTGATTCGGACCTAATCCAGAAAATTTTTGTGTGTGGATTTATCATTTGATATAGTATTGTGCTTTATTAAAGGTATTTCTCGAGAGGTCCCTGACCTCTCGAGACTACCTATACCCAGATATAATTATACCCAGATATAACTACCTATACCCAGATAGTATAATTTTATTTTTATGTATCAAATATTCTTATGTTTAGGTTATTGTGATTTCTCGCCAACGGTTTAAAGCTTATATATTTCCTATTCAATTTTTTTTAACCGTAAAGAAAGAAATTTAAGAAAGAGACATCGAGTACTATTGCCTGAAAATTTATATTGAAGAATTTTCTTAAAGAATGGTAACGAAAATTAAATTTAAAAGAAATGTTAAATTCTTTATTCAACTATGCTCACTTTTTTTTTTTATTTATATTTTGAAATAGGATTTGTTTATCTCAGCGATTTGTTTATTTAAACAATAAAATATTTTTTGAATTAACACTCTGGGTCATATTACATTATTAATAGCGCCAATTCGAGATAGATCTTATAAGCTAAAGAGTGAAAGGAAAAAAACTCCAGATTTTTGTTGCAGCAAAATTCATAATAAAAATGTTTTAAATACTTGCTTTATTAGTACCAATACGAATTATTGACTTGAAACGAAGTTTTTAATCTTTATATTAACTTTTTTTTTTTATATAGTATACTTCCGTCTTTATCAATCTTCAAAATCAGGAAATAATTTTTTTTTTTTTTAATTTCTAATTTACCAGTTTTAAAATGTTAAATTAAAAAAATCTAAATGTAAAATGTAAAAAAATAGCTAAACCGAGAACCATCCAACCACTGTGCTTATTGTTTTATTCGAATCAAATCACATTCCCAAATGTGCCCAATTTGAAATTTGCCCAAACATTACTATCATGGAAAAAATATTATGAGACCTATAGGCCATTGGGACACCTTATCAATTGAAAAAAATATCACAAGCAGCTAAAAACATGGATACACCACTCATTGTTATATTCAACCTTAGATTTATCTTTTGATCAAAAGCCCGAAAGTCTTAAAAAAAATAAATAAATAAGTTTCGTTTTTTGATCTATGAGATGAAAGTGTCTGCACTTATTTGGCTTTTGTTATCATTTTTGCGATTTTGGTCAAGAAAATCACAACATGAGACAAATGTGGATTTGTGTTTAAATTTGCTAAAAGTCTCATATACTATGGCCATGACTGTAGCTCCACCAATGTAGATCTAGTTTTACCCAAAATTATCTTTTTAAAATTATTAACAGCATCAACCTTTTATTATCATTCATTTTTCTATAATTGTCTGCTAGACGAAATTTTTTGTTTGATCGAAAGTTTTCTAGTGAACAGGCCTTTTCTTTTTGTGAAATGGAAATAATAAATTAAAAGCGAAAAAAAGGTGTTAATTGAATAGCTGAAGAAAAATAAACAAATAAAATTTCCACAATAAAACATGCGTTGATTTGTTCTTTAAGATTTACCAAAATATATAGACATGTCGGGACATCGATATGTAGGACCTACGATCGGACTCCATTTCCCACATACTACATTTCCTCAATTATGTGTCTTACTTTAAAGGGGCCTTTAAAGTAAGCGCCCGTTCGTCTAAGAGTTGAAATTTTTATTAACTATACTTTGTAGGGAGAGTTTGTTAAGAGGTGGTTTCAAGTAGTGGGGGTTTCCTTGAAATGCCCCTTACGTTCGGCAGATTTGTTTTTTTTTTTTTCTTTTTTTTTTAGAAATGGGGTGTCTTATTGCTGAGGGTTTTTTAGGATAGGATTTTCAACCTAACAATTTATACTAACTAAATATTTAAAAAATCTGAAAACAAAATATTAAAATAGATTTAAAAGAATCTGACACTTTTTCAAATCATGAAATATTAAGTTCTACTTTTCTAAGAGTCTTGTGTAATTTCTCAATTTAATAGAAAAAAAAAGAGAAAAAGACGAATAAAACATAAAGGCAATATTACCTTTTAGCGACAATGTTAATTTTTTCTTGACTTTTCCCGTATGAGAGGTATAGTTCTTCTTGAGGTGTTGTTTTAAAATATAGTGTTTGCGCTTTCTGAAGAACTTCATATAAATTTATTCTGATCGCCTCTTGGGAAGGCTCACAATATTGTTTTATATTTGCAATAACACCCTTTGTTGTGTCCACTGTCTTAGGTTGTTCACACTTATTCAATTCCTGCATTATAAGTACCACGCCAATTAAAAAAATTACAATAGCGATAAATACAATAATTGCCAACAGAACGCATTTGTTTTTGTTGGAAATTTTCACTTTACGTTCATACATGGTTGTTGCGCTTCCTGTTCGTGAGATACAAATAAAAAATAAATGGATGTATTGATTATTTATTCAACCAACATAAAATAAATCTCAAGGACAAACTCATTAATTCATAACTACTTACTTTGATTGCACGCTGTGTTTGTTTGTGCCAGTGTAGTGTCAAGTTTCATCAATTAAACTTTTAGGAGTAGGATAAATAAAAATGCTTTGACTATTAATACATGTTCTGAATCAGAACCTGATTAAAATATATTTAAACAAACCCAGTTAAATTCAAACAATAAATGAATGATTCCCGTTTGGAAAAATTATTTTTGAAAGATTTTCATGGAACATTAAGCTAAAATATTTCTAATGTACATTCTGGTTAGTTAACTTTAATTCGAGTAATTACTAAATACAGTATAAAGTCGGTCTAAAAAAAAGCAGGTTGCTTAAAGTAAGCGAATATTTAAGGAGCCAAAAGTCTACTCAAACTCGAAACAAACATTGATTACACTTATATATATATATGCTTAAGAAGAAACCAGCATGAAAACAAGAGTCTACTTAACTCAAATAAAAAATCTGCTTGTTTTTGGAAATTTTTCAGTTAGGTCTTGACAGGAATTGTTTTTTAAAGTCCTTTATCTTTATCTAAATTTAAAAATAAAATTAATATTGTCCTTTTATATGGATGTTTTGATCAAAAGCAGTAAAACAATCTTGTTAAGAGCGCTTAACGTATTGTAAGATACGTTCCTCTTATGTTTATTAATTACCCTATAAATTTTTTTAGAATATAACCCCCCACCCCCTAAAAAGCATGTTAGCTTTAAAAGCCCGTATTATTCAAGGAATTTAACGATAAATAGACGTCATCAGTTTGTATGGAGTAACTTCTACAGTTTTTTTGATTATTATTACCTATTCATTTTTTTTATTTATTTATTTTTTTTTTTTGAAAAGTGGTTGTTTGTCTAAGTGGTGGGAGGTTTTTTTTTTTTTAAATCTTTTAATTTATATTTATAGCTATTTTTATTATCAAAAAAGCAACACTAAGTCTTCTGTAACATTTGTACGTAAATAAATCTTTAGTAATAATTCTCACACGGAAGCGAACTAATAAAAAACATGAAATAACTACGTTATTCAGCTTGGTTTCAATTTAAAAAAATATTCTTTCAAAACATTGAATGCATTGACTTCAAGAATTGTTAAAGTTGCGCTAAAAAGCTTGAAGCATTAAACTACACATCGATAATATAGGCTTAACATTAAAAAAAAAAAGAAAAGAAAAAAAAACCTTTAGAAAACGAAACCGTATTTTTAATCAACAATGTTTTTTGAGAATTACAAAATAGATCGTTTTATCAAATAATGCAGATCTAAAGTCTTAAATCAGTGCCACAGTCACAACCACTAATTATTAGACTGAAGAAAGATTGTAAAAATGGCATGGGTACTAAGTATTGGACCTAAGCTGTGGCAAAAGATTTAAAGGGAAGAATAAAAAGCTGCCTTCATATTAGCAAGTAAGGACCTACAACAAGCAATATAAAATGAATAGCCATCCAGGAGTACATGAAAAGATACCTATGCCCGTAGAAATAACAAAGAAAACAAAGCTAACAAGAAAAATCGAATATCTGATCGACATCATTAATGTTACTTCTACGAACTTTGGAAAACTGTTAAGCTAGATCTTGAATTTGGCAGCTATTACAAAATAAAACTTCGTTAAGCATTAAAAATCAACGAAATTTTCGGAGAAGATGGCATTTTTCAAGTGTTAAATAGAGATAATATAGGTGTGGCAAATGCATATAGATGGGAATGATTTTTCGATTTTTATGATATTTTGATGGTTTACTAGACGTAAACGCAAGTGCATTACTTTCTTTAATAGATAACTTTTCTTTGATAATTGTAAAATATTCGTTATATGATTATTGACTCTCGGTGCGATTAAACAAACTGAAATATAACTGTATATAATTTTTTTTTTTTTTTTCTTAGTACGCTACCGCATGAGAATTATTATTACAAAAATTTAGATATACAAACTCATGGATGTTTTTAAATTAAGAATCAATTGCGACATGCAGACATATTACCACATTTACTTTATTATTCTAAGAGCTAATGTAGCTAATGCTTATACTACCTCTTATTACTTCTTGTGATATTACCATTATAAGCAATATAAGTCAATTATTTGCTAACTTTCACCTAATATACTCTCTTCGTTGTTTTAAAAATAAAAATTGGACTTGCCTATCAAATTGAGTATTTTTGAACAGTTTTTTTGTTTGGCTGGTTTATTTATTTTTGTTCAAAGAACATTAAAAACGCCATTTCTCAATACATATCGATATAAACAAATTTGTAATAGGGTATATACTTATTAAATTAGAGTAGTTAGAGTAATACTTATAGGTTACAGACTAACTGAACATTTCTTTTACTTATTACAAAAGAGCCTAATTGTAACAGGTGTGATGAAAATATTTTATTTTTAACCATTTAATTGTATACCAACAGAATTTTTTCTTCCTAACTTGGTTGGTAGGATTTGGTTGTTTTCCAAGTAAAAAAATAAAGCAAGAATTTTTGTTAAAAGTCATTACTATATAAAAAAAAAAAATATAAAAACTTATCGCGACAAATAAATAAAAAATGATTTTCAGCAAAATTGTAATAATTTTACTAGTTTATGTTCATACTATGTTTTTCTTATGTTCATATTATGTTTTTCTTATGTTCATATTATGTCTTTCTTATGTTCATATAACGTTTATTTCTGACATCATTCTTTTTTCATTTTATTTTTCAAATACCTCGATTAAGAAACAAAAACTCCGAAGCTCTTATTAAAAAATAAGGACAAATTTGCCGATAACACAACCAAATCTATTTTTATTTCAACTAGTTACACGAACTGGAATGATTCACTTTCATAAATTGAGGTTTTACTGCATGAACCGTCAACTTATCATCAATACGTAGTCACATGCATAGTCATAATATTTTTAACTAAAAGATATGTCGGTGAGCTGTTAAACGAAAACACGCTGATGAGAAAGCAGTTGGTCGCTAAACATTATCGAAAATGTTGTCGAAAATTCAACATTTGGCACGAGAAGCGCTTGTAATGTATGGAGAAAGTGAAGGGGAATGAAATTTTATTTCTAATCTGTTTAACCACTTACAAGGAGAGGGATCGCTTACAAAGAGAGGTGTCGCTTACAAGGAGAGGGATCACTTTCAAGGAGATAAATTGCTTTCAAGGAAAGGGATTGCTTAAAAGGAGAGGGGTCGTTTACAAAAGAGGAAAAGCTCTATTGGAGTAAATAAAACATAAAGGGAATAACTATACAAGTCACAACAAGTGAGATTAAATGTTTATGGCTACATTGTAGTTATATTATAGTTTATAGTTAAGTTATAGAACCCAGAATCCTTACTGAAAATTTCAGCTTATAATAGGACTGTGGAATTTCACACTATCATTGTTGACAAGCAACTTGTTTTAAATATGTGGTGGGGAAAATGATGAGCTGGATCCCCGAGAAGAACTCATCTTTCCGTCCATAGTTACAGATCACCGATGCTGATAGCATTGTAAAATTGATTTCTTTATCGAAATGTCGCTGTCAACTCAATAATGGATTTTTAACAATGAAAAGTTAGAATCCGAAGCTGCGAAACAGGTGAAGGAGATCGCACTGCTGCACATATTCTCTCAACTTATAACTTATAAGTAATAGAGTAGTAAAGGATGCTCTCAAACAATGCGTGAAATTACGCAGGTGATTAAAAGATCCCCGAATAGAGTTGCAAACTGGATGTTAACAACAATAAAACTCCGACAAAGATCGTGTGGGCCGTTTGTACTAAATCCTTAAGTAGTATAATGAACAATTACACCCATCTAAAGAAAATTTGGAAATGGCTGTATTAACTTTACTAAAGCCTAAATGAAAACTTGTATCAGTAAAGTTGAAGTTTACTTGAGGATATTTGACTACGTCTTTGCTGAATATTTTGGAAAACTTACCCTTTCTCATAGTGATAAACTTCTAAGTCTTTATCTACAGTCCAGAAATGACGTTGTTGCTAATTTGGCTATAAAAATATTGAAGAAGTTAGCAGCGAAAAAAATTTCAAATTATTCTAGCTCAAAAGCGAAATCGTTAGTTGCAGATGACCCAAGCCTTCTATTAAAATAAAAGGCGCCAAAGAGGATTTTTTATATTATGGACCTATCCAATCAGTTCAAGCCAATAAACCATAAAGTTTTACCGCTGCGCTATTGTAAAGCAATTCATTATGTAGTGAATTATATCAAAGAAAAGTCCAATCAAGATGATTATCAAAATATGCAATGCTCCAAGAACTTGTTCTTAAAGCAGCCAGGAGATGGCCATTCAAACCGAGTTGGGAGAAGTTATGAAATTTTAAAAACGGTCCTTATCAAAAATCACAGTTGAAAATGTTTTAAGAAGGCACTCCCGAAATAACTGACGTGAAAATCACCGAGTTTGTGGAATGTTTGAGAAGTTTTTACACTGATAAGTGCTTTGCCTCTCAAAATCGATATTGGTCTTCCCGGCAGCGAATACCACAAGTGAAACATTCATCAAATGCCCACAATATTCATAAAAACGATCATGGCACGAAAAGGTCTAAATCACAACATGATGTTGCACATTCACAAAGATCGAATTAATTCGTTGGATTTCATTGATGTGGCTAACCGCTTTGTAATAGGACCTGAACACAACTTTAAGATTCTTGTTAAGACGAGATTCATATTCAAACATCATTTTTCAGTTTTAGCTTTTTGTGTTTTTGTGCAAACTTTATCATAAATTGGACAAACCAGACGATATGACTGAGAGTGGGGATTACTTTTTGAACTCTAGTACCTTTTTTTGATATGATTATGATTTCATTTAAAACATGAAAGTTTTTCCAGCGCTCTAGCGTTACCCCTTGTGTCTACAAGCCCAGACAAAATTTCGTCTGAATTAGGTTTTACCACTTGTAAATTGTTCCACCCGGCCTGCTATTAGCATGTTAAAACTAATTAATTCAAAATTTTGATCTGGATTCAATAAACATTTTGTTTAAAACTGTATCATTAATAACAATTAATAGCAAATAAAATAACTTTTTTCCAGTGATATTTTTATCCCCCTGCTATCTCTATAATAATACTCTCAAAAAAAAAAAATGTAATAATCTTTACATGTATTTATAAATGTATCAATCAAGCATTTCTATTGGTCACCACTATATCCACTGCCAAAAATAACAAAAAACAACTTGACGAAACAACCTTCATACCTGGATTTAAACAAACTATCCAAGCTTTAGTAGATAATTTTATTTACGTTTTTATTTACGTTTTGAAGTAGCGAAATGCACGTAAACGATTAGATCATGTAATTGAATCATGATTTCAGAACATGTTTTAATTAAACATTTTCATTAGTCGCCGCTACGCAAAATGATTTGATTGGTCGTTTTTAAACAATGGGAGATGTATGGCTATCGATGCCCCGGTGCTCCAAATTTCCAAAACTCTATAAATGCTAACACTTGAGATTAGAAAAACACTCTCCAATTCTTCAATGTTTATTAGACATATGCTTTTTAAAAATTATTTTAATAATTCTTATAAATTCTTATAAAGTTTTTGATGAGATTCTTTCCTGAACATTGTTTTATTGCGTTTCTTTTTCCACAGGCCAACTTGCTTGATTTTCGATACCTCTACCGTTTTGTGTTTGTATTATGATGCTCAATCCCTGCTAATAACTTAATTTGTTATTCAGCATTTCCTGAATTTCCTGGATATTGTTGTTATAAACACAAAAAATTCCCACTAAAAATTTAATATCGACAGAAAGTAGACATCATTGCTTAATAACATATGCAATCTACCAAACAGAACTGAAACAATAGAAATACTCTAGCAGCTTCCAAGGATTGGTCCAAGACTAAGAGAAGGACCTAAATTATTATAAATTTAGAATTAGCTTTTTACTACTCAACCAAATCTTTAAAAAACCTTATGCAAAAAAAAAAAAAAAAAAAAAATCAAAATAAATATCAAATAGCCACCTTAATGTATGCAAACTTAACAAGCATTTTTTTAGCGAGTTTTATAAGGATATGGTTGTATACACCCAAAAGAGAAATTCCAATCGTCAGTAACTATCATGATCATATGATAAAAGAATCACACGAAGTAAACTATGCTAATGCATATTAATACATGAAAATATGAATAACACCCTAGCATTATTAAATTTGGACAGAATTCCTACAGAATCGTTGACCGCTAAGTATAAAGTTTGAAGATGGCGTCAAAACCTTTTATATCTCTTATTTTTAAAGCGCTTTTCATTTTTAAAGTTTAGCACATTTCATACACATTGATACTCTAATGAGGTTTGTTATAGATAGAAAATATCACGCAAAAAAAAAAACATTTAAATAGTTAGTACACAGGTGAACTTTAAGACATACCCTAAAGGAATTTTTCGCTAAATGTAAAAAAAACTCTGTAGAAAACTTTTTTTGTAGTCGAAGCAACGTGTTTCAAACCACGATAGTCACATTGTTAATGGCGGCAAAGAATTAATTTTTTATCCCAGTTAAGCAAAAGTGAGTTACAGATTTTGCACAATTTTTAGAACTGACAGAGTTTAAGTCATTATACTTCTAGTTCTAAGTTTCAAGTTATAAATATTATTTATAAATATAAGCCTATACATATTTTGGTTTGGTTTATGATTGCATATGAAAATTTATTCTTGTATGAGAGTAGTTTGCAAATTATATATTTTCAAAGGTAAATAACTCTCCCTTTAATTAGTTAAAAATATTACCTTTTAGAAATTTAAATACAGCATCAAAACGTACGAATTTATCAAAGATAAGAAGAGAATTTATTCGTAAATAATACATTGGATATTGTTTTTCAGACCAATTTTGAAGATTGTGGCCGTTATGATAATATTTGTACATTTCTATATATATATTATATAAATAAATAACTAAAAAAATAATAAATATAAATAATTATACAATAGAGTATCTACATTTGGCTATATCCAAAATTTAAATTTTTTTTTTTTTTTTTTTTTTTTTGAGTATTTTTCTTTAGGCCTAATTTTTGAAATTAGATAACCTTTGAACTAGAATAGCTTTCATTCTGAATTTTTATTGCAAGTGTATATATCAAACTGTATATATGAAACTTTTTGTTAAGGTCTGGTAGTCCTCAATTATATCTTTCAGAACCCGAAAACAAAAATGAGAAAATTTTTTTCATTTACCTGAAATAATTCCGTAATTTATAGTATATACGAAAACAAATAAGGAACTGACGCTCATGCTGATTTTACGATTCCTTATTAAAAAAAAAGAAAAAAAAAAAAAAACCGCAAGCTTTTATTTACATTTCATTGTTATGTTAGCGAAAATTTAACTTTCGCTATTAATTTTAGATTGTCTATATTTTATATGGAAAGAAAAAAAAAAACTTTAAAAAATAAACAAATAAATATAAAGTCAGGCAAGTCATAATTTTTTCATTACAAAAACAATAACTGAAACTTGGATCAGTTCAACTCGTCAGTTCGAGTTAAGCAGAATTACTTTCCCATAGCTCTTAAGTTGCATGAATTGTTTTACCAGCTTAGAAGCACAAATCTGTTGAAGAGGCAGAAGAGATAAGTAAACCAAGTAAGCATGCTAGCAAAGATAAATAGCAAAAGTCGAAGAGAAAGGCATTTTTTCTACTCGAAGTAACAACTATCGTGTAATAACAATTAAGACAGGTAATCGCTAAATTTAAGTCATCTAAGAATGCATGAAAGTTAAGCCAACGAAATAAATGATACAAGAGGTTAACAGAAAATAAAGTTATACAAATATATTAAGTGAGTGCTGTGTTGATGTGCTATCAAAATTTTTGACAAAATCAACTTTGGATATCACTAAAAATTTTATTAGAACTTTTGATATAGCTAGTTCCATATTGGAAACAGACCTAAGATTAAACACGTTAGCTTTACTATCAAGACATTTTCCAATTCAAGAAGAAAGTTCGTGCCTATCTTTTCATAATTTGTCTAGCCTTCCCATTTCAGTGTTAATAGTATTTGAACAGTGGAGAATAATTCAATCGAGACATGATATTTGATATATTTGTTTTTAGTTAATAAATCAAAACCAAATTATATTTTATTTCATGTTTTAATAATTTTGTGTGTAATTTTCTTACGTTTACTTTTCCGTTAACTACGTTTATTTCAGCTCAGCGGGTTTTTTAGATGTACAATTGGTAAAATACTTTTTCAATTTCAATAAATTTACTTCCACTGATGTATACAAGCCCTTAGTTATGAGATTCAGCTGAAACCAGGGATATTTTACAAGTTTATTTGAATTACTATGCTCGATTATTATTTGCTCGATTATTATTTGCATACATTTGTTGCTTATTGTTTAAGGAGACATAGATTTCCAATGAGTCGTCTTCTACATGTTTACGGAACCTAACTGCACAAAACAAAATATTACGAGTAGGATTAGAGCATTTCAATACAAGTTTTGCTTCATTTTATGAACGTTATTTGTTGACAATGCTTATAAAAACTAAACGTATTAAATTCTTGGTGGCGGAAATCAAACTCGTAAAATGACAAACGTTGGATGAAAGGAATTGTATGCAACAGTTTTTAGATACACAATTTTAAATAACAGCACAGAAGTGATTGATAAAACCAATAAACCAAATCACTAATTGTCGTTAAAAAAATTTTATCCAAGACATTTTCCCACTCCAACCGATATTGTTACTGATGCGATAGTTTATTGAATTTATTTAAAAACAGTTGCTGTCAAACACTGCTAAATGGGCTGTCGCAGAAATTTTTATTTCATATTTCCAAACAAAAGGGTGTTCTCACACTTAACCCTATTTAAGCCGGTAGGACGCTGAGAGAGCTCAATCCAGAATACCTGTCAATTTAGAGTTCCATATGTTGACAGCTAAATTTTTTTTTAAATTATAACATTTTGAAACAAAAGCACAAGATTTTAATTAACAATATATATATATATATTCCTAATTTAGTTAATCAACATAATATCTAAAATGGGAACTACTATATTAGACCAAGAGAAAAACTATAGTCAAGAAATCAGAACTAAATGTTGTTTTAACCACCAGTTTTAACAGAACCATACTACCTAAAAAACAACGACATCATTATTTTTTGAAATAATTACTTCTCTATTCTAACTAATTTTTTATTAAGAAGGTCATGATACAATCCGACTTGTATTAGCGATGTCAATCGCAAGGTCCGCACTCCTGAAATATTCCATGGTAAAAAAATATTTTCAAATGGGGACAGTTTTTGCAAAAATCAGGGGGTTCAATTAATTTTTTTATAAGTGACGAGCTAAACTATGGGACCTGGAGTCTAGTTTAATTTTTTTTCTAAATTCAAAAGAGCGTGGCAACGTGCTATGATTCTCTTACGACCTTGATAGCTTCAGTGTAGATGTCGTAGAGCTGTATTTTAAATTTTAAATCTTAAAAATAAGTAACTTATTTTAATTTTTACAACTTCGTAAAAAGGGCAGAAATAACTTTCTGGTAAGGTAACATAATGCTTTTCATTTTTTTTGCATTTGGTGTTCTCAAAAAAGAGCTTGTGTTAATTTAGTGATTTTTTTTTCAAAACGGGGGGGATAAACTAGAGTCCTTACCTTTTTAAGTATGCTTTAGATATTTTTAACTCCAGCTGATATTACCTAAATTTTCAAGATTGGTATTTTACATTTTGTACTAAGTTTTCTCTAATAAAGTGAACTTTCTTGTTTTAAATTTGGATTATTTTAATATTTTGGCACCCCTGTGAAAATGAGGATTTTTTTTTAGAGAATTGTACAGTAAAGTTAAAAAGTAAAAAATCTCATAATTTTTAATCTATAAAACATTTTTTCATTCTGTTTTTTGCGTTTAAAAGATAAAGCCTGTTTTTTTTTTTTTCGTTAAAAAATTAAGAATATTTGTTTTTAATGTCAAGGTGACTTGTAAGAAATCAGGGGTATTCAAAATATATTAAGGAATTTTCAGTTATAGGCAATTGATCTTTTGTACATGACTAGCATTACTTTAAAATCTTACTTTTATTGGTTATTATATTTTCTGAACATTTTTCGTTATGGAAAGAAAATTTTCTGTTTTCAAATTTAAAAAATGTGCATGTGTTTGGATATCTGAAAAGAAAGGAATATTTTGTGACAATTTAGAATTTATTTCTGAAATTTTTATACCATCATTTAATTACAAATTTGTGATAATAGTGTGTAAAAAATGTTGAAAAAATATCCAAAAATAATGCAATCAGTGGGTGCTCATTTATCATGTTGAAGTGGTTATATATTTTGCTGATATTATGTGTTGCTTGTATTCCTCGTTACTTGTTTTATATTGCATGTGTCTTTTCTTTCTTATTCTTAGAACTATTTCTTTAAACATTTTTTGACCATGGATGCCATCCATTACATATGATCTTATTATTAAGTTAGAAAATAATAATGAAAGTAGTTGGCATGACCTCAGTAAGCAGGTTATTGCAATTAGTCCTACTTCATTTCAAAATATCGCTACTGCTACTAAAGATGACATATATAAGATATGGAATCGTATGAAAAATTATGTCATTGTTCCTTTTAGAAAAAATTTCAAGAGTTCTAAGTCAGTTAATGGGAAAGAAAGACCGAAACAACACTTAAAAACATTGTCTTCCAGTAAAGAATAAATAATAATGGTCCTGTTACTTCTAACAAGTGAAAACTTAAATCTGCATTAAGGAAAAAATCTGAAGAATT
>JAUZNK010016661.1:0-21070 GCA_035046665.1 Euphysa ruthae
GCTACATGATTAACGAAGGCATTTTTTCTTATAAAGCTACAAAGTTAACGACGGTATCTTTTCATACAAAGCTCTAAGATTAACGAGGGCATCTTTCCATTTAAAGCAACAAGATTAACGAAGGCATATTTTCATATAAAGCTACGACATTAACGAGGGCATTGTTTTATATAAAGCTGCAAGATTAACGAGGGCATTTTTTCATATAAAGCAACAAGATTAACTGGAGTATCTTTTCATACAAAGCTCTAAAATTAACATCAGAGTCTTCATATAAAACTACAAGGTTATTGAAAATGTTTTTGTAAGCCCAATATATGTTTATATTGTTTTTATTTTCATGTCGCAATATTTTCCAATATTTAGTAGATGGGAGACTCTTTTTATCCGCTCTTTTATTCTAGATTTTTATGCCATACATATTGAAATAGGAGCTATAACAGTTGCATTCAATATAATGTAGAGTATTAAAGGATATATAATGTTAAATACCAATGAAACATAGAATAAAATTTCATTTTGAGAACCTTGATTTTTTTATTCCCAAAGTATTTTCCAGGAGTACATTAGTAGTGACTTAGTGTTTGTTACTACTGATATCGCTATAAACCAGCATCATCCACTCAAAATGTTTTTAGTTATTCTGTCAAGTTATTTGAAATTTTAGCATATACATTACTTTTTCTAATAATGTGTGGGGTGTGGTGATTGGTCTTTGTAGTGCCCAAAATATTTTTCTCAGATCTTGAAAATAAACAGCTGCCGACTTTATATTATAAGTGCTCATGCATTTTCACACTTAAGCATATTGGCAGAAAACTGCAAATGCAAGTATTGCATTCATCTAGCTCCATAAACTCAATACACCATAATAGGGTACAAAAGAGTTAAGATTAGAGTGTAAGCATATTTAGTTTATTCAGTTATGCAGTTTTGAAAACATTCTTTTCTTTCATATTATGATTTAATAGGACAAAATGAAAGCAGGAATTTCATTTCCTTTGTTTTTCAGTCAAGGTTTTATTAATATTAAGCTAGTAAATTTTTTGGAATTTTGTATTATTAAGTAACCATATAGACACATGACTAGAATTCTTGTTTTCTAGCTTTATTTTGCCATATTTCATGTCTTTTTCAATGGCACAAAATTTTTTTTGAAATCTATCCGCATAGAAAACCTCTATGCTGAAATAAATGTAATAATGGAATATTACATTAATCTGGCTGGAACATTACGTTATTACGTTATTCAATTTTTTTCAAAAATATATGTTGAAATTCTGGATGAATTTAGTTGATGTTAGAAAATACGATTTCTAATTATTTTCGTATGACAGTAATTTAGAAAATAGTGACACTTTTTGGTTTTTGTTAAGAAATAATTTTCTGATTGTGTGAAGTATAAGTTCCGATAGCACTAGCATCAGTGCTTTTTTGAAAATTTATCGATCCCTGGTATTGAAACATAAAATTTTGTGAAATGATGTGATTTTTTTTATTGCGTTAGAAAATTTAAGATGATGTATTCAAGAATTTTGATTCTGTCGTAATATTTTATGATTTTAGAAAAACTTTTGATTATTGTCATACTTCATCATTTTGCTTTAAAGCAAAACTTGCATAGGTTTTTATCATTTCAATAGAAACATTTTTTTTTCTTTTTAGGGAGTTGTTTGCTCCTAATGGCAAACTGGTAAAATTGGGGGAAATTCTTAGACGTCCAAAAATTGCTGAAACATATCAAAAGATTGCTAAAAATCCTCATTCATTATACAAGTAAGCAGTTAAACTTTTTGCTTTTGATTTTTTATTCAAAAATTCTTCTGCTCCATTATGGGAAAATGTCTTTTTTGTATTTTATCGAAATTAGTACCTTGCATTTTATGAAAGTGATTCTTTTGCTTTTTATTTAAATGATTCCTTTGCTTTGTATCAAAATAATTCTTTTGCGTTGTATCACTATTATATTCCTGCGTTGTATTGAAATGGTTACTTCTCATTTTATTGAACTGGTTAATTTTGCACTGTATTGAATCATGTTATGACTCAGGTGAGTTTTATCAAATAAGCTCTTGCTTTGTATCCTGATATATTGAAATTATTCACTTGTATGGAATCAAAATACCAAAATGATTTTTCTTGCATTGTGTTGGAATGATTTTCTTGCACTTAATTAAAATCTTTATTTGACATTCTTGTATCAAAATTATTCTTTTGCATTTATCGTAATGTTGGTTATGTTTTCTTTTATCAAAATTTTTATTTATGAAATTATTATTGCTTCGAAAAAGCTATGTAAGTTGAGTAAATATCTAATGTAAGAAGATATAAACTGTGAGAAAAGGCAGATTTATATTATTATATTAGAAAGACTTATGGTTGTATTCCCTTATAAGCTCATTGACAAGTAAGTAATAATTTTAAAACATGTCATGAGTTAAATATTTATTTAATCTGGCAAAATTTGTATAGTTTTTCAGTAGAATCGGAAACACTTCCTTAGGGATTAGCTATAGTTATTTATTGTGAAATGTAATGGACAGAAATTTAATTTTTCAATAACAATTCTTGAAATTAGCCATTTTAAATAATTTTATCAAAACAAATTAACTGTAAAACCGTGAAGCGTTTAATATGATTTGAACATTTCATATATTCACTACACATGCATGTGTAAATTTGTTGTTTAAAATTAATTAGTTTAAAGAGGGTAGCAATACAAATTTAACTTTTAATTATTATTATGTTGTTCTTTACTTACTATAAAGTCTCTGCTTATTTAATCGAGAGAATATTTGTTTGAGAAAAAATCGCTTGTTAGCCAGAGGTATTTTTATTAGCCGATAATGCTCCCCCTTTATAGACAGAAATATTTCACTTAATAAGCGATGTTCTTTTTCTCAACGTAATAACAAAAAAAAACATGATATAAACAAAAGGATTATTTTCTCAAGGAATCTCTTAATGAGTAAAACTAGTTAGTATTTTTTGCTAGCACACCTACAGATGTCTATGTCTAAGAAATTTCAAATAGGATGTTACTGATTGATTTGCTTGATGCTGCAAAAAAACTTTTTTTGCAATGTATACTTTAATTTTCTTATCATATTCTGACCCCTTGCAATGCACCACCATGATTATTAATACCGTCAGCAAAAAAATTGGCAAGGCAGTTTTTTTTTCAGAAATTTTTTTTTTTTAATGTTTTGAAACTTCCACAGCATCAGAACCATTTCTAAATCTAAGGAACTGCCGAACTTTTATAAAACAAAATTTGTAAAATAAGCTGTAATAAAAACAAATTTCATTTTTAACTGCCAAGGTCAAGGGGTTAAATAAATTTAAATTAAATGAAAATCGCTTATTAAGTGAAGTTTTTATTTTTCCGTCTATTTAAAACTTACCTGTGCTTATTCTCCACATATTTTTTGCTTATTTCCGGTTATAATATTTTAGCTAAGCAGAGCGTAATCTAAAATAAGCAATCTTAAAACAGAGAGTTTTGCTTATTATGCTTATATATTTTAGAGTGAGAACCTTTGACGCTCCCTAACCTGCTCCAAATGGTTTTTAATGTAGGTTACGAGAACTCTGCAATAATTTCTTAAAAACCAGCAGCGTTTTTGTTGTTTATCTTACCAATTGTTTAATAGCATTGAAAATGGTAGACCCTAACACCTGAGACAACCTAGCCTGGTCTCAACAAGATATAAAAATAAATTTAGACATATTTAGTTTCTGGTTTAAAAAAAATTCTAGATTGTTTAAGTGATATCTGTCAATTTTCTTTTAGTGGCACTTTAGCTGATGATATAATTAACGATATAAAAGAAGCTAAAGGAACTATGACACATGAGGATTTGAAAAAATACCAAATTGTTAAAAGAAGCCCACTCATAACAGTACTTAAAGGGTTAGCTATGCTATCAACTCCTGCACCAGGTTGGTAATATTTACTCCTTATCACTGTTAATGAAAAAATAAATCAGCTGTTATTGATTTTCGACTTTGAAATTTATGATCAATCGTACTTAGTAAATTGCACTTCTTCCCAACAACAAGATTTGGTTGTAAGGTAATATTAAAAATAAGAAAGACCAGATCATTCATACCTTTTAGCTTTCCTCTCTTTTCAAAGCTTCAATCAATCAAAATATTATAGTCTTGTAAATTTTGTTTAAAAATTTTAGATAAAACTATCAGCATGATTTTTAAAGTTGAGATTACATATTACATGTTTGATGAAAAATCACACAACTTCAGTAATTAATGTAGCACAGATACATAAATGCTATGTTGCTAAATTTTTTTCTTCTCGAAATCATACAACTTAGATGAAACTCTACTGAAACAGTTACTCCACTTTTGATGATTCTGAACACATATTTCTTGACTTTCCACCTATGTCGGATACTAACTTTACTCATTTCAACATAACAACCAAAATGCTTGTAATTGCTACTTTAGAAGGATCAAGTCTTTCTAAAGCTACAGAGCCTGATAAAATTCCTCTGCTAGTACGACAAAATTGTTCTCAAAAACTCTGTGATTTTCTAGAGGTTGTGTCACTGAATTATTTACTTCTTGTTGGAAGTTAGCAAAAACCACTTTATTTTTGTGACTTTTAAAGCAATATTAATAATATGCTTTTAAGCATGGAAGACAACAACATATTTTGTTTTGAATTATCTTTTATTGACCATTTTGAAAGATAATTTTAATAGAAATAGTGTTTTTTTTTTTTTTTTTTTTTTATGTATGTATATATATATATATATATATATGTATATATATAAAATGCATTGAAGAATTAAGAAACCGTGGTGGACAAAATCATTACTGCGAACTGTATACACTAAATCTTTTTTTTAACATCCCTAGGCTAAAAATGGCTGAGAGAAAAGAATTGCCTAAGAATCATGGTAAGGTTCAAGTGAAAAGAGTGAAGCTAAGAGTTTTTTGTTGTTTTTTCTGATTGTTTAAAATGGAAGTCATTTATTACGATGAAATCTTTAAGAATACCAAGGCTAACCAAGTATATCAGCAATATATTTTGTATGTTTTGTGGTAATGTGACCAAATGTCCTTTATACTTTGATTTGAGATATACTTGTTTAGTTAGAAAAGCCCTACAAATTAACATTTACAGACCAAATAATTCAGCGGGTATTGCACAAGGGACCATGTTATTATCAAAACTAAATTTATTGGGAGAACCCTTATCCAAGAGCAACGTTTACATAAATACCTTTCAATTGTTGGTTTAAAAGCATAAGGTCAAGCCTCAGAGCACTGTTGTATTCTTTTATGTAGTAACTTTCATTTTCATTTAATCGAAAGCTTTTTCTCTGTAATTTATGAAGATGGATATTACTCATTTTCTTTTCCTTGAGGTAACTGAGATTTTTTCAATTTGACAACTATTGCCAATTTTCATTCTTTTAAGGGGAGGTGCTTCTAAATTTTATGTTTATTGATATTTTTTAGAAATTTTTTAACGGTCCTTTGCTCTTTAATATTAGTTTCACAAGAAGGTGCAATAATTTTATCAACCTAAGTTAGTTTTGGATTGGTTCGTACACAATCTTTGATGTCAAAATTACTTGAAATCTCAGAAGCTGCATAATTTTGGTGGACCAAGTTCCCTATAACAGTATTATGTTTACGCTAAAAAGTGTTACATTTTGTTCAAAAAAGTGTTTGTATTGTTTTTCAATTCAATGTCTTCAAATTCAATTTTCTTTTACATCCTATCTCAGAAGTCATTGCATTGAATTCCCACTTAAGCGGAGTTTTGTTCAAATGAAGGAAAAAATCAGTTCTACTTAGCTAAAGTCCCACTTATCTGGGGTCTCAATTAAAAATTGTTTTTTTTTTGTTAATTTTAGTAAGGAAGTTTAAGTGACCAAAGAAAACAGTCCCAGTTAGCAAAAGTCCCACTCAGTAGAATGTATAATTTTTTTTTTTAATTTCTACAGTCATGGTGTATATCAAATATTAGCATTAATGTATCTATTGGCTATATTGATTACTATTTTATTACTACCAGGAACTATTACCATGCTGTATGAGGTTTTAGGAGCATTGCAATGAAAAACTTTTTAATATGATAGAACTGATTTACCCTTGAGTTTGTTGCCAGTAACATAACAGTATCCAAACCTTAAAATCAGCTTGGTCCAATAATAATCATTCACAGAGCCTGTGTCTTATCAGTTTTGTAGAATTGTTATAAGTCAAAATATTGAGATTGTGTCCAAATCTAAATGTTACCTAAAACTTTATATTTGTGACAGACTTTTAAACCTGTTTAAGATGTAATTGATTAACAAAAAATAAATGAACCTGGGTATTTAAAAATACTTTATTTCTAATTTTGATATTGATGCTAAGTTGCTATACAAATTAATATCTTTGGAAATCAATGAAGCTCTAGTTGTATAATCTTGGTAGTTCCGATAATCTATAACATTTAAAATGGTATTATTTATTTTGTTTAGGAAGTGGCGCTTTGATATCTCTAGTACTCAAGATCATGGCACACTTTAATTGGAAAGCACAAGATCAGTATGTGAATCAACCACTGCTCTACCATCGCATTGTTGAAGCTATGAAATTTGGATATGCGCCTTTCACATTTTTCACTGACCCTGAGTTTGATGACAAAAAGAATACGAAAGATGTAATTAGTTTTATTTCATCCGGCTGATTCTCATACACTATGACACAAAAATAATAACCATGATTGTATCAAGCTTTAAATATTTGAAATATTGTACTTTAAAAGGGAGATCATGTTAAAGATAAAAATATCTTACACAATCAGTGACCTTTAAAATTAAACAGCATCTTTGTGGTTTCTATATTATTATTGAATTGAAACATAATCTTTATTTTTCCCACGCTATAATGCTATATACCATTGCTAATAATGTTTCTTTAAAATCGCGTTAAAATATTCATGTGTTCATAACAGACAAATTAAAATAATCTATATCTGTATTAAAATTGACTGTGGTTTCAAAGGTAAATTAGAAAAAGAAGGGTATTTATATTATCCTAGTAGCCAGATTTATCTCCTTATCTTTATACAGTCTACTATCTCAATGTCATATTTTTTTAATTTGTTAAAAGATTATGCTTTTATAATTTATAATTTTTATAATTTTTCTAAAAAAATTTTAGTCACTTTCTTATGAGGATTTTTGCACCATGACCACCAAAACTTTTATTACTGTTAACTTTCTTCTTTACTAATTACATTTTTTTCAAAGTTTTTAGATTTCATTATATTACTTTTGTAGGAGGAATAAAAGTTTTAAATTTCCAGGGGTCACTAAGAGCTTGTGTAAACGAAAAAATTAAGGCTGGACCGTTTAGATTCCTCATTTATGATAATGCAGATTATAATTTGCTTTTTCATTTGTAGAACAAATTACTTATAGATCATCTACATCAAGAATATAATATCTTTTTAAATTTTATCCTTTTTTCCTGTTCTTATTTGTACATTTGGTTGGTATTCTGAAATTATATTCCCATTCATTTTCAAAAAGTTTGTCTATCAAATAGTTTTAAAGTAGTTGGACTTTTAACTGCTTCTCCGAAACCTATTATGAAATATCAAACTTAGGTTATGTTTCTTAGATATATGCAAAAGTACATAGATTTTTTATGGACATTTTACCATCTAGAAATCTGAATACAATTCTTTTGGTGAAATGTGATCATAGAAAGTGGCTAAATCTTTAAATATGAATATGAGATCTTTCCATTTCTGGGTTATGTTGTTAATAATATATGTACAGTCATTAAGCCAATATAATTACAAGTGAAGCCCTTAAATATTTGCTGTGTTGATGTTTTAAGCGTTCAATTGGAATTTTATCAATTCTCTGCATATTTTTAAAGGGTTTTAAAACCGGTAATAACGTCTCCTCAATTTTCACTTTCCTCCTTTAGTTGTGGATTTTGATCAGGGTTTTTAAATTCTGGAAAGATCTATCTGTTATTACAGTGTTCTTGAAGTATTAAGCCAGTTTTTAGATAATGAGAACTACAGTGGTTTTAAACTACTTGAGCAGAGTGTAAACACTTTTGAATGATTTTTAGAAAAGGCATTTGAAAATTATGATATGTGATATGGTTTTAGAGGGGTCACATATATATATTGGTTATTGCCTTTCTTATAATGAGGTAGATACGTTTAAAATGATTTAGAGATTTGGATTCGTTAGTGATCATTTTGGATCTTTTATGGGGTGTTATATATATGAATGTATGGTTGATATATTTTAAGTACAGTATTCAAAGAAAACCTCTTTAAAAGAAAAAATTTTATTGTATTGTATTGTACAAATTCGTTATTTACATTACCTAGTGGTTTATGAAATAAAATTCAATATTACTAATATGGATACCGTTTAAATAGTTTGCCATTATAAATTTTTCCTAACTTGCATATAGGTTTTCCGAGCCAAAAATCAATTTTTGAATCACAATAAGCCTTTAAAAATGGGTTCCCCCGAAGTTGTAACAAATTTGAAGACTATGACCCAACTACATGGTTTTTTAAGATAATCCTTTTACTTATTAAATTTCAAAAGTTCGATACCTTTTCTAGAAAATTGATTTTTAACCTTTTTATATTTTTTTCAAGATCATTCACAAGAAACATCAAATTAACATTGGGAATGATTAATAGAAAATTTAAAACAAAATAGGTGAAGATACACTGCATTATAAAGACAAATGTGCAGCCTTTTTATAGATGTATATGAAGATGCTAATGTAATAATCAATTTTTTTATGTTTTTTTCAGATTGAGGATTTTATGCTGAGTGATGAAACAGCTAAAGCTTGTTTTAAAAAGATTAACGATATCTCACACTCGGTTGCATATTATGAGCCATTTTACAAGCTAGGGTCAAAACCACCTAAAGTATCTGGCACTACACATATTTCTATCATAGATCAGAATGGGAGTGGTTTAGGTGCAACTACGTCAATAAATGCATAGTAAGTAATTTAGAAGCAAAAATTTTTTGAAATTATCCTGAATCTTTCGTTAATTTTGGTTGGCAAAATCAAATCAGACGTTTGTATATTTACAATCTATATTTAAATTAAAGAAATAAAATTTACGGTATTTATTTTTTCATGGTGAGTTATTAAAAAAAAATAATACACACATATTTATCCTATTTTTCTTTTTTATCAAAAAATTAATATTACCTGTGACAACCATTTTGTTAGTCCATGGTCCAGGATCCCTAAACTGGTAATGGTCACTTGTCAAAAATTCTCTTTCCCTGGGACTGAGAAGCAATGTAATTTTAACCTTTGTGGTTCCAATCTCATATATTTATGAGGTAGTGATGTTTGAATTTTGGACTAATCCCATGAATTATTTTAATGATGTCATGTAAGTGTTTTTAATTTATTTTTCAATCTCATATGGTTTGCAATATCCAATAATTTATTTCACCAAAATTAATGGTCTAACTGTCAAGATAGTTGGAATATTGCATAGTTTTTATCAAAAGAAAAAATGACATATAAACCTTGTTTGTCTTGAAACCAGTGTTCTTACTCAAATTACTGGCTAAGGTAACGAAATTTCTTTTGCTAAATAAAGTTCATGCAAATGTTGATGTAGATATTCTAGACGGATATTTAATGATAATGAAGTGTCATTTTCTGGCTTTGAAACAGTCAAGTGGATTTTTGATAGAAGCTCCAGATGAAGCCGATGAGATTTTTTTAAATCTTTCTTATTGTCAACAATTTTATTGCTGTAATACCTGGAGATTAATTCACTTACTAGTCGCATATGAAGCTGCCAATGCTTAAATATTTAATCTTGTAAGAAGGGATTTTACTCAATATTTGTCATTTTATGTTAAAAGGTGTCATGTTTGGTAATTATTTCTACAAAAATGCTTGATCCCCTAAGGGCATGCAGTAGAAAAAAATTCCAGGCAGCCAGGTTTCTTCACTTGACTTCTTGAAAAAATATTTTATCTATTAATAACTCAATTGCTTTTTTCTTTTTACTTCCATAATTTTCTTGGAGAATCAAACCAATAATTTTTTAAATCTTTTTAGCTTTGGATCAAAATTAAGATCTCGAAGAACTGGCATCATTTTTAATAATGAACTAGCTGATTTTAGTGAGTTTTGGCCTACGGTGTATAAACTTAAAGTCGATAAGAAGTTACCAGAGAAGCGTCCAATGTCTAAATCAAGTCCAGTGATCTTTCTTGATAGGAACGATGAGACAGTTGGCGTATTTGGTGCTGCAGGGGGTTTCTTCATTCCAACAGCCTTGATACAAGTAATTTAAATGCTATTTCCTTTATTTACATACAAGCTCAGTAGCAATCCAGGCAGATATAAGTTTTCCTTGACTCATGCTAAGACATACATATTTTAAAACTACAAAGTCAGATACTGAGCTGAAGTATTAATTTTTTTTTTTTTTTTTTTTTTTGTAGGAACAATGCATTTATTTTTCTGGAAATGGATTTTTATAAATTAACTCTTTTTATAATTAACTAAATCTTGTTGCACGCTATAAGCCTATTTGAAAAAATTTCATGTTTTATTGGCAACCTATCAAATTTATATCATAAATCTTTTTAAAATTTTGTCTGATATTAGATGAAATAAAAGTCATCATTTGATGGCTAACATGGAATTTTGAGGAAAAATCTTGTTTTCAGCAACGGGTCGATAGCACAGTATTAGGTTTAGGTTTACAAAATGATAATTTTTATACATGTCAAATAAGCTGTTATGGTAATAAAGCTGTAAAAAATGAATAAAAACTTAAAAAACTAATTTCAAGACTGCTTGCAAAAACTTATCTACACTCTCCATTAAGTTTATCTGTGACTTTCTAACACTATATATGTTATAGGTTATAGGTATTACAACAACTATATATGTATTGATATTTCATTTAGACAATTGCGAATTGGTTATTTTTTCATAACAATATAAAAATGGCAGTATCGAAACCACGTTTACATTGTCAACTATTTCCACCTACAGTAGTATATGAACAAACGTTTAGCAATGAGCCTGAGTTAGAAGATGTTTTATCTGGATTACGAACATATTCACATGCTTTTGTTACCAATAGTACATATGATGTTTCAGGTGATTCTTTTATCTGCTATAGAGTAATAGTAACTTCTTAGTAACAGACTATAATTCCTAAAAATCCTTGCAATTCTAGAACAAAAAATTTTCAGAGCTTTTAGCTTTTACTTACTATTAATCCAAAAGAAAATATTTTAAAATTTTCCAGAAGGAGCTAAATTTTAGTTTTGAAAAATTTGAAAAATTCTTGTTATATACTGTGAGATTGTAGAATTTTTAGTTGAATGTTTTTATTAATGATTACATCCTCGAACTTTCCTGAATTATTCATTTATTGAGTTTGATGTTTTTAGAAGATTCTGTTAAGAAGAAAACGTAATGTTTTATAGTTTTAAGAAATATGCCACTGACTTTGATTTTTGCCTATATCTCACCTACTGTAACAGCCATTTTTAGCAAAATTGGCATTATGTATGACCGTATATTTTTTGGAGCCAAATTAATTACTGCTCGTCCCTGCTTTTGTATATTACACTTTTTGTTATAAAGCGCTTTATAAAAGCTTTAGAAATTTTTCACAATCCTTTCTAGTCATAAAAGCCATAAAAAATGTTGTTTTTCTGAAAACATCCTTGTTGCCGTATTAAAAGTTTAGTGGTCATGAAAGTTATTAAAGGCATGATTATAGGGCCTCTGTGATTAAATCGAAATATTCTTTATTTATTTTAGGCCAGCTGAATGCTATAATGGGAGTTGTGCAAGCTGTTGTAAGACTTCCTTCAGAAAATGGAAAACCTGGAAAACTGAACGCTGAGTGTGATTACAGAAAAGGAGGTCAACCATCTGGATTCTAATTCTTGTTTCTTCCTCTCAGATTTTGTGACTTTCTTTCATAAATAGATGCTAGGATAGGTTTACCAAATAGATCATTGTTTTACAAAGCAATTAAACTTTATTACACAAGGCTTATATTAGGCCATGCACCTTCAATCAAAGCCTTACAGAAAGTAATATAGTAATCTCCCTTAATTTTGGTAATTGCATTTATAAAAAGAAAAAGTTACCTTAGCCTGATTACATGCGCTGAAATTTCTATACGAGCTTGTTTTCAAAATACAAAAACTGTTTCCAAACTACCTGTTATAGTTAGTCAGCGACGATCTTCTTGGTAAACTAAACAAAATATATTTATGGAAATAATAATTTTGTCAAATTGACAGACGTGCATAGACTGTATTCACATAGATACATAGAATCTAGGGTATACATTGATAAGGTTTTACACTGTGTAGCAACAATTTATTGGCTTATCCAAGCACAAAAATTTTATAAATATATTTTCAACTGTTAGATAGTATGCACGCATACCTTATACTATTTTTTTTAGTAAAACGAGGAGTTTTGTAATTAGGTTTATTTAGCAAGTATATATTTTTGTAAGATATAAGAAATATTATCAATTATATTGACTGGTTTAATTTTCACCATATTATTAGCTTTTTGTCTTATGACATCTTTTTATGAGGTGTTAGTAACTGGAAATATTTCCTTGGTACAAATATTACCATACAGTTTTAAGGTATATAGTTTTCCAATAGGGTTTGTAACTAACTGGCTGAATGTTTTTGAAAAAAATTATTTCTAAATCACATAAAAATTACCAAGTTATTAAATCCGATAGTGAACTAATTTTTCCTAAATACCGTACCTCTATCAATATGTTATTTGCATCAAGAGGAACATTGCTTCAGCTGGATTTTAATTATGTTGGGAAAGAAAAAAATATGTTAGTAGCTACTAGACTGTGGGCTTAAACATTCTTTAAAAAATCACTTTGTATTATTGTCCATGGGCTTGAACATTCCTCATACACTCAGTCTGTATTTTTGAACATAGGAATCAACATTTCCTGCATATTCAGTCTTTTCTATCCACCATTGGCCCAAACATCCATGACGCACTCATTCTGTACTATCAACAATGAGTTTAAACACTCTACACACATCCAATATTTATTATTGTTCTTAAGCATAAGCATTGACTCAATCATTTTATACATACTTTTATTGTATTGTCGACCATGGGCTCTAGCATTTCTTATTGACCATGAGCTTGAAGATTCCTAACATACTCATTCCGTACTACTAACCATGGTCTTGAACATCACTTTCATGCACACTCACTCCTTGTATACTTGATGATTGGCTTGAAAATTCCTTATACACTCAGTGCTTTTTATTTTCCATAGGCTTGAACATGAATCACACAGTCTGTATTACCTACCATATGCTTGAAAATTCATATCAAAATTAGTTAGTCTATTATCTACCATAGATTTGAACACTTCTTAATTTTATTGTATTTTCAACTATAAATTTTTGCATCAAACAATTTGATAGGAAAATAACTATAAGCACTATATGGTTGTGCCAAACTTCATCAAGAACCTCTTTTATCAATTTGAATTTAGATTAAATTAACATGGCTGCTTCCTTCAAAAAACATGTCAAATAATTTTTTAAAAATATGATTGGTAGTTTAACCTAAGAAATCCTCTTCGACATCAAAATGTGTTTTTTGTAAAAGCAAATTTTACAAGCAAATTCTCTTCTGCATCTGTTTTAATTTCTCATTGTGTAATTCAAATTAAGTTATTTAATAATATTGTCAAAAAAGAAAAAAGAAGAAAATAAAGTAATTGAGAACATAACCTTAAACAAGGTCACCATCAAAGAAATACTGCCTCTTTACATTAAAATGTCAATTACTAATGAAGTTCAAGGTAATGTTGGAAAACATTTATAATCTCTAAATTAAATTTTTTATGTTTTTAAAGAAGTCACAAAAGGATTTGTCAAAAAAATGTCCTGACCGATTCGAAGTTCTTCATACACTAAAACATTTTCTGGAAATCTATTTTATTACATTGTGTACACCAATTTATAGTCTCAGAGAATAACTAAGATCGATGATTTATTCAATTTTTTGATTTATTATCTTCAATATTTAGATAAAAAAAAACATCATGTATTTAGCCATTTTCAAAAGAACATCAAGAAGCGTAATTTTGAAAGCTTCTTTTCAGGCATGCATCTAGAAACTGTTGAGAAAAGGACGGTTTTTGAGTTCACGAACTTTTTTTAAATGTTATTTGATGTTTATAGTATTCTGAAAGAATTTTGCCAAGACTCTTTGCTGTTTTTTTAAATGCTTTCAATTTTTAAGCTAGTTATGAAAGGTTTATGAAAATCTAGATTATTGAAAAACATTGCAAAACTGAACTAACTGCATGTAAATCGCTTTAGTTTCTTGGGCTGCAGAGTAAAAAAAATCATCTCATCCTAATATTAGTCTTAAACATAATTGCTGCGCACCTTATGGTGCTGAAACATGAAAATATTTCACCTCTTGAAAATTTTGCAGCTGGCAAATCTCCTCTAACCATACCTAAGTGAGGAATAGATAAAATGGCCGTTATTATTAATACTGAGATTTATATTTCAAAAATAACTTTTATTTCTAAGAAACTTCCTGTAATAACATAATAAAAAATCTTTCAACTATGAAATCAGATAACGGGATTGTTTTTGACAATATATCTCAGCTAATTTTGCATGATAGAGTTTGAAAGGTGTACTACAGTTTGAAAGGTGCACACTCATATTCTTGGTAATTTGTTGAATCGAATAATTTAATCCTCTAAATTTATTTTGAAAATTTCTTTTTAAATGCTATATGCACCAATTAGCCAAATCTTGACGGGTATACAGAATGTATTTGCATATATTTTCAGAAGTATATATTTTTTTTTTTTTTAAAGCAGATATAAATAAAAAATTTATAAAAAAACGGTATTTTAGAAATGAATAATATTATCTACATATAAATAAAAACAATGCAAAAAGTTATTTTAAAGTCAACCTGCTATTGATATATTTATGAACTTTTGGTTTTGCTGCATTGTTGATTTTGTTTCATTTTCACAACTTGTATTTTATCAACTTTGGCTTTAAATATTTATTATAGTAATTTGTTGCTTGAAAATAAACAAGTTGGTTCCGTTATATTTATCTTTTTAAAGAATGTTTTTACTAGAATTATCGAATTTGAGTGGATTAGTTTAGATTCCAAACTGGTAAACTGGTCTTAAATCCTCCACATCACGGTCTGCTTGTTATTTATGTTTCTTATTTTAGCATGATTTGTTTATATGTTTTGCTTTATTCCTATGTTGCATTTTGCAATTTGTGATGCTGCATAACTCTGAACATGATCAGCTACACAATTTCTCATAACTTGCATCTTGCTTATGTATGATTATTAAAAAAACATTAATATTATTTTAGAAGTACCTAAAATGATCTAAAAAGAAACTGTTGTTATTTACAACAATAAACAAAAAATAAAAATGGGAAAAAATGAAGTTATTTTTGTGCATTATATAACATTCTTGAAATGAAACTCTCAAAATGGAAATCTTACAGCCTCACAAAAATTAATATTGTTTTATATTTTGCTTTTATATCACCCTCAAATTTATCTGATTTTATTTGAATCTAAATTCCATGTTTTGAAAAATGCAAAATTATTCAATTTATCTTCTATTTCCACTGATATTAATTAATTATTATTTTCATTTTTTAGATTTCAAACCTGCCAAATGAAGATATTGACTGAATTTGTTTTCTGTCACAGTGGTGTTCCCTTGAGTTGTGTAGAAATCTTAAAATGATTTCATCTAGTTTTATATATAAATTTTTATTAGGTTTATCATTAATGTTTGAAGGTTTCTTTATTTAACTTTCAAAGAAATTTGTTTGACATTTTGATTTTATTTAACTCAAACTTAAAGGTTAAATTGTGTCTGAAAATTACATTTGTTACATTTATAAATGAGTGATTTCAAAATACAGATGTATTTACAATATGTAACAATATTTAAGTATTCTTTTTAAAATTTTTGTTTTAACTATTATTTTTTATTTAGTGAGTTGTTTGCTCCAGATGGAAATTTGTTGATATTGGGAGATCTGCTTAGGAGACCTAAATTAGCCAATACCTTTGAAAAAATAGCTGAAAATGGTGCTGGTATTTTCTACCAGTAAGTTGTATTCTTATTTTTGTCAGATTTTTATTAAAAATTATTTGTTTTCTGTAAGAATAATATAATCAGCATTACTTTACAATATATTTTAAAACTTGCAGAGAGTTTTTTTTTTGGAACATTGAGCCAGAAAGTTCTGTTAATTCACTTATTTTCTGATTTTAAAATGTTTTATTTCAGAAAGAAATTAAGAAAGTAAAACTTATCATAAAATCAACTATTTTACGGTGGTAATATATTTCATATGCTTTATTTTTGTAGAGTTATATTTTATATTACTTATATTCCCTGAATATTGACTTTTCACTAATTCACACAATCCGCTTTCTCTTACTAATTAAATTACTTCAAGTGTGCTGTGCTGTTTTTAACCATTTTTATTTATAGCTCATTTCCCTTACTCAGTCATGCTCAGCTCTACTTAAGTTTATTTCAATTAAGCTCTAATCATTTTCCCACAGCTTCTGCTAGTTTGCTCAGCTTTGTGTTTGTCATTATTAACAAAATTTACTCTGACACTACATCTAAATCTTATGGAAGATATTGGTGTTTATGTCACACTTAAAAGTTGGCATTAACAAAATATATACCTTCGTCTTTCATATCAAAGTCCCTCAATCTTTATCTCATTTAACAAAATACCTGTTATCATGATTTGATAAAAATTATAGAATTGTTAAATTTGTAGTTTACAAGTCAGTGTTTTTTTATTTCCTTAAAGAGCCCTATTTTAATATAGTTTTCAAAACAATGTTGTTTATATAATATAATAATATTACGATTATTTATACAGGATAGCCACTTCAGAGATTTTCACTGTTATTAATTTGGGTCCTGTTCCGGGCAGTGGCTCAATTTAAAGCTCCCATTTTTGCTATGGCAACAATCGATAATGAATCGATAGTGGCCTATATTAGACTGTATTCATTGTTTTAAAAATTATTTAGGAAATTTCAGATAAAGGATATATTTATGATCGTTTTTTTGATAAACATTGTTGGACTCCCGGTAAAGTTGAAAAATTGTGTTTCAGACTAATATAATTTTTTTATCACTGAAATAAACATTTTATTAATCCTGTATATTTATATAAGAGAGTTGCTGCTATACTTGCAATTATAAAGATTATAGATTCTTCTTTAAATAGTGAGAATAGCAGTGATTTACAAGGGCTTTCACGGCTTAGTGGGAGGCATTTGAGAAAAATACCAATTACTCCAGAGTCTAAGTAACATACTGTTCAGTGTCAGCGTTCATGCAAGGTTTGCTCGGTTGCTGAAAGATTATACAATCAGGGGTATGAAATAAAATAAAACATAATAGAAGTGAGTCATGCCATAAATGCTCCCAATGTAACGTCGTTTAGTATATGCATGAATGGTTTCAGCTATTTCTTACCAGAAAAGACTACATTGTTGTTTACCTTAACAGTAAAAGATAAAATAACTTTCTATATATTTTAAAGGACTGGCTGTGTTTTTCTGCAATATTATGTTAGCCAATTATCTTTGTTTGAGTGCTTACATTTCTGCCATTCTTTTTTACTGCTGTAACGCTTGTTTTTTATGTTGGTGTTTAATTCATTTGCTATTTGTTTATGATGTTGTTCATGCTATAGAATTATTACTTTAATCCATTACTTGACAGAAAAGTCCTCACTAGCCTTTTAATAGTGGGATCCTACTCAAGATTAAAGTCATTTTTGGTAATTTTTCAAAAAAGAAAACTGGTTAATGACCTTTTCCTTTTTTCTGCCCTTAAAGAAAAAATCAGAATCTCTGTTTTAAATTTGGTGTCAAATTATTATTAATTCTCTTTGTATTTATCTATTTTCGAAAAAAATTTAAAAGCCATAGAATTGGTCTAATATTCAAAATCAGTTTAGTTATAAGAAGTCTTATAATACTAATGTATGCTAATTTGAGCTGTTAATGATATTTTTATTGCAACCAATAATAAATCTGCAACTGTTTTATTGCTCCTTGATCTTAATGTTGAATGCTTATGAAACATTCAACCACAGCAATCATTATTCCTTTTGTGAAATGAGCTTGGATTTGTGGAAATGCTTATAGTTGGCTAAAATCTTTTATACAAGGTTGGAAACAACAAGTGAAATTGATATTGGTCTTGCTCTGAAGTTGTTAAATTTGATGTTCCTCAAGAGTCAGTTTTGGACGCAATACTTTTTGGATTCATGTAGTGACATTCTACAGAATTCACTACTGTTTGATTGCTCATGCTAGTTCTCAATATTATTTTATCTATTTTTTTTTTGTATGATGTTGCACAGTTTTGCCAAATTTCTGTGTGATATTCAAAAATATTATTTCTGAAAATCATTCACAGTTACTCAAAAAGTTATTCTCCTTATACCTCATAGTGTCAGAAATAATTTTTATACACTATTTGGGACGATCTTCTGCTAATTTAATCTATGAGTAAACATTGCTTATTTTGAATATTTATGTAATTTAAATTTTAGAGGAAAAATGGCTGAACAAATTGTTGAAGATGTCTCTGCTGCAGGTGGCAAAATGACAAAGGAAGATCTTGCTGCATTCCAAGTTGATAAAAGAGATGCAATTGAGACCACAGTTGATGGTTATACCGTATTAGCGACTCCTGCTCCTAGTAGTGGTGCTTTAATGGCTCTTGCATTAAAAATCTTAGCACAGGGTAAATGGACACCTGGAAAATTTACTGCTGATCCAGCAAAATACTACCATGAATATATTGAAGCAATGAAACTTGCATATGCACCTACCACTTTTCTAACTGATCCACGCTTTAGTAAAATTACTAATCAGGTAAAGATTTTTATATAGATATTTTATCCAACTATAGGCATATCACTGTCATTTGGTAGAGGGGTGTACTGGTTTGGACACCCAAACTCTTTTAAAGTTTTTTTCAGTTGTATTTCAACAAAAAATATGATCAATGATTTCATAATGCATCTAATTATTCTAAAATGAATTAGAAGACAAAAATGCAAAGAGCAAAGAGAAACAATGAGACAAAAATGATGTTGAAACAAAAACAACTTTACAACAGTGTGAGACAGTGCATATTTTTTTGCATATTATTCTTTTTTTTTTTGCCCAACAAAAAGTGTTTATCATTATCCGCTCACATTTTTGTTAAAACCATGCCTTGTCTATCTTAAAACGTGTGTATTTTATCAGTAAAAGTGACATAATTATTTTAATTTCACTGTATTTTTTTACTTTTATTGTAAATACTTTTATTGTAATTAGTAAAGGAAGCGTGATTATGTTTCGTCTTTTAAGACCGGAAGTACACCTTTTCCTACATACGTATATTTGTGTTATTTTTTTGTGTAATTGATCAAATTTTCCTTTCAATGTTGACCATGGTGGTGCTTTAGTGGGTTTGATGTGTCTACTGGTCTACCAAAAAAAAAAAAAACTCTTGGTAATCACTGCAAACATAAGTAAAAAAAATTTATTTACAATGTAAAATAATTTTGAATCACTTTTTGAACCCACACAATGAATTTGCTATGAATTAAGTGGTTTTCATTCATCCTTCAGTCCATCCATGTGAGATCTAAATATCTGTTAGTTATTTTTTCTAATTTTTATCGTGAAGTTAAGGATGAATGAGGCAAATGGTATGAAAGAGCTAGATTTTTTAAGAAAAAAATTTGGGGGTAAACGAGGCAAATACCAATCAGAAATCTATATTTTTCAATTTTTCTCTGAATCTACTCGTTTACCTTTTTTGATTTTTGCAATAAGTGAGATGTCAAAAATAAGAAATAAGTGACTTGTTCCAGATTTTCTCAAAAATTCTTATTCTTGCTGAAATCTGGGTTATCAAACGAAAAGTACTGTGTTGTCTCTTTTTAGAACCATTTGTTTATTTTTTTCTGATTTTTTTCTTGGATTTAAAAACTAATGAGACAAATGGTGTAACAAAGCGAAAATAAACCAAAAATCAGTATTTTTTTTTCTCTGAATCTGAAAAATTCTTTTCATGTTATGACATTTTCTTTATTCTTAAAAGATCCTTTTCAGGATCTTTGAAATAAAATAAGCAATTTTTTAATATTTCTACTATCTTCTCTTCTTTTGTCAGTTGAGCCTGCAGCGTGATGTAATGATGATAATTTTAGCAATTGCATTTCAGCAATACAATAGCCCTTGAAATCCCTTTGGGATTAAGGGTTGAATAATCTCACGGTTGAATTATGAGAGTAATCCAACCATACCACCATTTTAGTCCCTAGAATTTTTTCATTTTTTGGACATCTCATGATGTTCTCATTGTCCCCAAATATATAACAAAATGTTTTTAATTAGAAATTAATATTTACAGTTTTAGCACATGAACTATGTTGAAAATTTGAATGATATAAAGTTATATTGTCAAGACTTTTTTGAAATTCTTTGTGGTGTTGGAAAACAATATCTGCTGTAGTTTTGAAAATTTTAGCACTTAGGCCCATTTTTTTTTTTTTTTTTTTTTAACGATGTTAATTTTTAGACTTTTCTGGCTAATGTCTGGCTATTTTCAAGGTCCGGTTGTTGTTAAATTGCTCTTTCATTCTAATATCATATGATTGAATGTAGTGTTTAAATTGCTCTTTCATTCTAACATCATATCATTGAATGTAGTGTTTAAATTGCTCTTTCATTCTAATATCATATGATTGAATGTAGTGTTTAAATTGCTCTTTCATTCTAATATCATATGATTGAATGTAGTGTTTAAATTGCTCTTTCATTCTAATATCATATGATTGAATGCAGTGTTTAAATTGCTCTTTCATTCTAATATCATATGATTGAATGTAGTGTTTAAATTGCTCTTTCATTCTAATATCATATGATT
>JAUZNK010016661.1:21170-38431 GCA_035046665.1 Euphysa ruthae
AGTGTTTAAATTGCTCTTTCATTCTAATATCATATGATTGAATGCAGTGTTTAAATTGCTCTTTCATTCTAATATCACATGATTGAATGTAGTGTTTAAAGCTTACTTTAATTATTTTTATTATTATTTCATACTAATAAAAATTTTTCGAAATCTCCTCATACCATTTATCAAAATTGATTTTTGAAACTTTTGATGACCAGATCAGAACCCATTTTTGCTTTGAAATAATGTGAATTTTTCACTTTGTTGAAAATACTAACACTTACATATTCTGTGAAATTCTGAGTGGTTTTAATTGGTCGTGTTAAGGTTCTTGTATATTATACACCAAAAAACTACATAATCTTCTTTCAAAATTGCAACAATATGAGATTGAACAAACTTTTTCAGTGTTCCGTTTTTCTAGAGTAATATTTTAGCAATATCTGTACAAAAATCTCTATTGATTAGGTAGAAGCTTATATGTTAGATGACAAGACAGCTAAAGATATGTATAAGAAGATAGATGACCATTCCCATAACGTAGAGGATTATAAACCATACTCCCAATTGTTTTCTACAGAAAAGACTGGGACATCACATATGTCGATCCTGGATCAAAATGGTAGTGCTGTATCTCTGACATCATCCATAAATGCTTAGTAAGTCTTTTTGACTCCCCTGGTGGTGTTCTGAAAAGGGTTCTATTCTAATTTCCTAGGGTCATTGCTATCATCAGGACGCTCTATCAAAATGCATTTCTCTTCAAAAAAAAGTAATTATTCTTATTTCTATTTGATAATAGATATTTTTGAAAGATACATTTGAAAAAAAATAGTAAATTGAAAAGAAATTTCAAACAGCCAAATTTAGAACCATTCAAGTTTAAAGTTGAAAATGAAAATCTCTAAACTCTTATTAAACCTGTAGTATGATGATTTTTCAACTTTGGCGTTTCATAGAAAATAAAATTTTAAATTCAGAATGAAACTGTGTAATTTAGGGAAAAATTAATATTAATTATGTCATATTGCTTGGTTGATATTTACCAGTATACGAACAACATAAACGTATCAAAAATACTGATTGCTATCTTTATGTTCATGAGCAGTCACTTTCTTCAATTTAGTGTTTGCGTCCTCTTCCTAATTTTGCTGGTGAACATCTGTGATTTCTGACTGACAATGTTCTTGTTGCTATTATGTTATGTTGTTATTATTGTTGTTAACTGATAATTTTCCTAAGATATTAGACGTAATAGCAGGGTTTAACTTTCATTTGCTAATGTCTTTTGACCTTAATTCTCTGGCTGCCTCTATAATCATTTTGGAATTAATGTATTTCACTGTTACAGTGAGCAGTGTTGTACAGTATACAGGTATTTTGTATGAACGAGATGACGATATTGATTTGCGTATTTTTCTTTCATTATCTCGCATTTTTTATAAGGTAAGCAAAAGCACAAGTCTAATATTATTATGGTTTAATAGCTATTTTTATTGCTTTTAATTTTAATATATTTATATGAAGTTTATATATTTTTATTGTGTGTTTTGCAGATTTTTTTTTTTTTTTGACTTTCTACCCCTTAGCCTATAACTGAGAATTCAAATGATGTAATCATGACCAAATTTTTAGAAAATATATTCTTTTCATTGTGAATAGCTATAATCTCAATCCACCTATGTATTTCTAGTATTGCTTTCTATTTTAAAATTATCATTGCCACCTGCCAATTCTATCTTTGAAAAGTCAAATTGATACTATGATGAAGGCTAAATTGATGCCATGAAAGCTGTCCAGATATTTTCTCAAGGTTTGTTTTAACACAAATTTTTTCATGATCTTATTTTGCACTCAAGGAGTTTTATCGAATGACTGGTAAATTTTATCTCCAAAAATTATATTCTCTGCGTCTATTTTAACTTACAAAGCTTCTGTTACAAAAAGATAGCGTGTTTCATGCTGAAATTGAGAACCCATCACTAGCATGTCTACTTGTATAAGCTCTAACCTTTATATAAAGATATTTATAGTTTGATATAGGAACCAACTCCGAGCATGAAACAAACTAACTTATGTATAGTTCTGTAATTTTCTATTTATTTCCCCTTTATTATTACTTTATTAGTACCTACTAAGGCAACTGATCTCTGAATATTGTATCACAGGGTTGGTTACCTGAGAGTGTCTTCCACGAGACTCAATAACCAGATATTCCCCTAACGTGTTCCCCTTAACTTAAAGTTCATTAAGTGTCTTTTTTTTCCCCATAAATTAAGACCCTCTATAGCTTTACTCACAAATTAATGTTCAAGATCATTAAACACCTTTTATTTCGTTTGTATCTCCATTCCAAATTTATAAAATGCCTGCACATTATTTATTTCATTATTTAACTTATCTTCAAACTTGGTGAGCGCCCCCGTGTTTTTTTTTTTTTTTTTTTTTCAAATTCATAAAACTTGGACTTATTTCATACTTGCTTTCAGATTGGACAAACGTCCACATATCTATTTTATCCCCATTACCCAGTTCATTAAAGGCTTGTTCATTATTTATTTTCCAATTCATAAAATGCCCACATATCATTGTACCCCCAAATATAAGAGAACCGAGTTCCTCTTTAGTTTTTAGCAATGTACCAGCGTTGACTTCCCCGATTTCACCCCCAAGAATAAAAATTGGTTACCTCATAGCTAAACATAACTTAAAAAACAAGAATTTCAATCACTAATTTATTCTAATTCTACATGTTAAAAGTACTCTCAAAAACTAATTATGCTTTCCAGAACTGCAACAATTGCCTCGAAATTACATTTATCAAAGTTCTCTTTGGTTCCATTGCAGGTTCTTTTATATGTCCTAAGTTTATTACTCGTTGTTTCTATTCCAGTTCATTGGACCACCCTATTTGTTTGGGGTAATGATTTTATGCTCACTACTTTTTGTTAGCTTGGTTGATTTCCTTCTAACTGCTAACCTCACATTTCTCATCTAAAAAAACTCAAAATACTTTTCTGATTTCCTTCTTTGTATTTTGAATGTAAGATAAGCTTTAGATCTGCTTTGATCTAGATTTTCTATTTCCTGTCAGATTTTCTATTTTCAGAAACTCTTTCAGATATGTTCATATCATTTTACTATTTGTGTGTATTTTCCTGGTTATTTTTTCTCCATGAGGCTTAAAAGTTGGTTCTGGAATGCCCTTGCTTTAATATTTTCCCTTTATCAAAGTGTTCTCCACTTTTCTGTAGATATTCTCTGCAGAAAAGTTAAGTAAAACATTTACTGGGGGCTTGTGTTGTTTTAGTGGATATTCTAGGAGTAGTATTCCCAGCTATAAGTTATAAGTTTTATATTTTCCAAGTCTGACGACAGAGTTTTCCATTGAGGAAGAAAGTTTTATCAGCATTCCGAAAAAGGTACCTTACGTGCCTTAACGTTGTTGTCTTTGATAAAACATTCAATAATTTACAATATTATGAATAAAGGATTTTAGTGAAACTGTAGAAATATCTAATTCTCAAAATCTCAGATGATTTTTGCTACCATTTTGTATATAATGTTTTTAAGAGGGTTCAGCAAAGTGATAGTGGATTCTGATTTTTTTTAAAATGAGAGGTAATATTAATAAATAGAAAAAAAAAATTTTTTTAAGCTTTTATGAGATCAACTTTCTTTTTTGTGCCATTGCTAATACTTTTGAAATTTTCCAACTAGGTCTAAAATTATGCTTTTACTTAGCCTAGTTATTACATTCTAGCTAATTCCAAGATTATATTGTTTTAGTTTTGGTTCAAAACTTCGATCGCGTGAGTTAGGATTTATTTATAATAATGAGCTTGCAGACTTCAGCGAATTCTGGCCAAAGATTTACAACCTGACATCAGATGTAAAGATGCCTGGAAAACGCCCTATGTCTAGAAGTATGCCTTCTATCTTCCTAAAGAATGGCGAAGTACACGGAGTGTGGGGTGCAGCAGGTGGATTCTTCATTCCTGCTGCTATCACTATGGTATGCAATTATTTTTTTATCGTTTTTATTTCGTTTTAACTAAAAAAATGTTTGTTACCGGTTATTTGCATGTTGCATTTTTTTACAAGGGTAGATGTTCGATAAATAGCGAGGTAGGAAGGTTGCTATTTTTTCACAAGGGGTAGACAGTCAATAAATAGCGAGGTGGGAAGGTTGCTATTTTTTTACAAGTGGTAGGTAGTCGATGAAAAGCGAGGTAGGACGGTTACTATTTTCTGTGTGAAAATCAGCAACTAACCAATGTTAATATTTCCTGCTGAACCACTAATTTTAGTCGAAAACATATCTAAGGTTAATCATTTCATTAAATTTTTATCATCCAGCTTGACCAAAAGTTCAGATTTTAAAGCATAATTTTTATTTAAGATGAATTTAAAGTAAATCTCTTTAATGTGCACTGGGATAGAGTTATTTCACATAATGAAACTGCTGCATGTTTTATTAGCTTTTTTACAATACCTTGAACCATCTTCTTGATGAAGATTCTCCACTGAAAACTTTTACTAAAAAGGAAAAGTCGCTGAAACTTAAGAGGGCATAAAAAGCATTGTAAGTATTAATAATAAAAGAAGTAATTTCCCATCAGCATAAAACATAACGGTATTTTACAAACCAACTTAAAACATATCTTTGAGGTATTAATTTTTTTTACTGATTTTAAAATTCCTAAAACATCTAAATCAATTACACAATTTCTAAATAAATTAAATATTGAAAATTGAATATTTTTCAAAACGACTACAACACAAGAAATTTCTAAAATAACAAATAACTTAAATAAGAGTAAATCGCTTGGTCCAAAAAGTGTACAAATTTCTTGAAAAGTTCTGTGGATATAATGTCAGAACCATTGTCTGAAATCATAAATATTTCCTTTGTTTAAAGGGTTTTTCCATGTCCCTTAAAAACATCTAAAGTATTACCACTTTTTTAAAAAGGTGATTTTCTTAATAGTAATAATCATCGCCCGATTCCATTACTTTTTCATTACATCTTCTGTTAAATTAATGAAAAGTGTCAAATAATAAATAAGCTTTAAAATATACATTGTATTTGTGTTATTTATTTTGCCCCTCAATTTAACACTGCATTGAATCTACAAATCTACACTTTACAAAGTTTAAAACTAAAAATGTTTTTTGTAAATGCATTTCGGAATATTGTAATTGACTCAAATCATATGATTTGTAAAAGCTGGTGGTCACGTGTTGCGAGTTGTTATTCTATGTTTTGAGCATTTCAATATATGTGTATTAAATGTTTTGTTTTTTCAAACAACTCAAAGACTATAAAAAAGATGCTTTGGTTGCTCTAAGTCAAAAAATGAAATGTTTTTAATTCTCAACCTACTGGTAGTGGAAAATCTTCAGTGCTTTCCATTTTGTATTGATGTGAATGATTGTGTTTTTTCTTAATTGAACCTGAACTGTAGTAAAAGAATTCACGTTACTACACCACTTCTTATACCAGGAAAAAATAACTCTCTCTAGTTATATTTTTTTTATAACGAAAGTGTTATTTTTTTGTTATTTGTTTCTGCTATTTGTTATGAAGTGTGGATAGCCAGTCTTTTTGCGAAAAGGAGCTCATTTGGCAACAACGCGAAAAATTCTCTATAATGAGGAAGGTTTTTATTTTTTACTGACTCCACAGATTTTTTAGCCAAAATTCGGTCCTAAATTCGGGTCAAAATTCATGCCTATTTTTTCATATTTTGTCTCGCCTTCCCATTTCTTTATTAATAATATTTAAACAACAGAATAATTAAATCGAGACAATACTTACGAAATAAAAATCAAAATTAACTTCAATACTGTTAATATTCCATTCGAATGTAAACATGAAATTGTTTTAATATTTAATTTCGTGTCTTTAAAAAGGCGGGTGTTGCATACTGTAAGTTAAATTTAAATTCATTTTAAGTTTAAATATATTTTTAAATTATAAACAATATTTTTATTTTACTATGTATACAATATACTATAAATTTTTTTTTTTTTTTTTTTTTTTTTTTTTTGTATAAACTGTTCTTCCAATAGGTCAAAACCAAATCAAACGTAATTTCAATACTGCCGAAATAATATTTAATTTATTTAGCTACAGCTTCATTGTATATTAATAACTAGTAGGGTAAGAAAATTTGTTGTTTGTTGAATTCTTATGCAGTTTTTTTCTACCATCAATTACCATATACCTAATTTGGCTTGTCAACAAGCCAAAGTTGATTTATATTGCGGGTCAGTTATTTAGTTAATTTAATAATGTTTAAACTCGTTGATGTGGTGTAGAAAAACTAATAAAAACTAAACAACATTCAAGAGAAGGCCGTCTTGAATGTTATTAGTTTTTTGAGTCTAAGACGTTTTAGAAAAAACAAATAGAAAAAATTTTAATTAAATTTTGAGTTGAACTCTTAATTTCTCTTAACGTAACTTCTCCCGAAAACATCCTCCAGGAATTTAATTTCTTTCAATTTCTTATTTTTGGTCTTTAGCCACAAAGTCATTGACAACAGATTAGATTATGAATTTTGAAGAAACACCGATCAATTTGAGGTAAAAAAGAGAAAATGTTTTTGGGTTGGAATTGTGAGAATAAATAAGAAGCAGGCTAAAGCAAACTTATAATAAACTTATATTATTTACATACATTACTAATTAATGAATCTTGAAGTAATTTAGACGTCGCAACTCATGGCATTTACTTCGTAGGCAATCTGTCACTACGAAAGGCACCAATCTTCCGACTTTTATGAAATATTATGTATTCCATTACTTATCACTATATTTTTATTCTCTGAGTCAACTAGTACCCGGATAGCTGAGTTGGTAGTTCATCTGACTCCCATCAATCAGATCCTTGGTTGAAATCTGCGTATGAGAGCACTTTGGTTCGATAAGTTTGGACTGTTAACTCCTTTTTAGTTTCCTGCCTAGTAGTAGCTTCAAGCCTTGCAGGAGGCGACTTTTTTACAAAGAAAAAAATAGAAGAAGAAGAAGCTATGGCAGTAGTTATAAACTTGAAATCTTTTCCTTAATGCTTAAATTAGATAAGTAAAGAAAAATGTAATTTTAAAAAAAAATCACTCGGGAAGCATAAACTGCAGCAGGGTTGTTCTGGAAGAATATTTTGATATGGACGTCGCCCCAAACTTATTTTATTTGGAGGAGGGGAGGAACGTTTTAGGTATCTGATTTTACTTAGAATTCTGAAGCAATGTTTTCTTTACTTTATTATGATAGATTATACGTTTTGCATATCAAGCTGCAACTGCGTATGTCACCTTAACGATGTAATTGATTTACCTTCGTTTTAATCTTCGTATCTAATCTAATGTAACTTTTTACTCATAAATTTTCTCACAGTAAACGGCTTTTAATTTTCTAATATTGTAATTCAATATGCATTACTTTTCAGATTGTGTATACCTTGAAAAAATATAGCGCATGCGTAAAGTAAAGTATATAGAAACATGGCTATAATTTTTTTAGTAAATAAGCAATGAATGACACTTTTTTTTTGGTTTTACGGATTTTAGTACAATTTTTTAGAACTTATAGAATTTTTGATTAATCTTTAATAGCAAAAATAGTAGTGGGTTGACAATACTCCCTTGCAATATACCACATTTAACTTATGACCATGTTTGAAGGAGACCTTAATCTGTTTTTAAATTTCTTTTTCAATTGTGCAATTTTTAGGCCTAAAAACAAACAAACAAACAGTGTTTTAAAATGCTCTCTAAATCCAGTTATTCAATTTTTTTTTTTAATTTTAATTGAAGTTAGGAGACAATAGAGGATATCTTGAGAATTATATTGCTACCTGAAAATCCCTTATCCTTTGTAACGGCTCAAGCAACATGCGTTTGGTAACTAAATTGATTTTTTCAAAAAAGCTCTTTGAATTTTTTTTTTTTTTTTTTTTTTTTGTAATCTAAGATAAAAGGCATCTTAATATGGTGATCTGCCAAAAGTTCTGGCCTTGCGATAATCTTTTTTTAACAAAATTTTTGGTTTGTGTCATTTCATCAATTTCTCAACTAGTCTGTTTAAAAGATATATTTTAACTTTGGTATTTACAGATTTACTAATGATTAAAATATTCCACTAGAGTGCTTGCTGTAACAACTGACAATGTGTTTCTTTAGAGTATTGCTAATTGGATGTTCTTTAATGATAACGTAAAACTAGCTATTACTAGACCTCGACTTCATTGTCAACTATTCCCACCAACTGTAGTCTATGAGCCAACTCTCGCGCCACAGATGGTTCCAAAAATTCAATCGTTTAGCCATCAATCTGTTACCAATAGTACTTATGATGTTTCAGGTAATAGTTACATTTCAAACTTTAAGAGACCTATTAATTCCTTCCATCCACCCGTCAAATATTTCTCAAAATCTCTTTAGTGAATTATTTTTGAAACTTAAAATGTTTTTGTAGCAACAAAAATATAATTTATTTGTTCGTTAACAAGGGACGCTTACCTAATTTTTAAATGTTCTTGATTATGGGTGTCTGTTTTTCATGAAGAAAAATGGGGAGGGTAGGTATTTATAAATGTCTGTTGTTATGGTAAAAAAAAAATTCCAAAGAAGCTTTTTTCAATTAACTTCACATATTTTTCAAAAGTTTAAATAAAGAAGGGAGTATCCTTATTAAACAAAATATGTGACAACATAACGGAAGGAGCCTTTCCACCAATTTTCATGGAGTGTTATTAAAGGGCGTTGTATCAAAATTTGTTGTTGATCTTACCGTTGCATAATTATTTAACGACACCTGTATTTAAATAATTATGACAATTCGACAAGACACATTCTTTTTTCGCACAAATTTCACGTTTTTAGAAATTTTAAAATGTGTCCGTTATTTATTTTATATTTTAAACGAATAAATTGAAACTTGCGCTAAGAAATAATTGTAAATTAAGGAATAGAAATCCCACCTTTTTTCATTTAGCCATAAGGGTATAATCGGATTTTTTTTTCTTTTCGGCATGATTATTTCGAAGCAGATAGGTTGGAAATTTAACCAAATTTTTTTTTTCTATTTTTTTTTTTTTTTTACACTTACTTAATTTGTTGTCATAATGACGGCAGAAATTGATTTATAGGTCAAGAGATATGAAAGCCTCGTTTTTTTATAAAAGTACGTGGGTAAATCAGGTTATTTGTTCTGCAAATTATTGTATTTTTTATAACGCTTTTTAGCAGTGGCACAAAAAGCTCTTTGACTGTGTGAACCAAAATAAAGTATTTTCTTCATGTCCACATGTTAGAAACAGTAAGACCACTTATAGATAGTAAAATATTGCTTCTTTTTTTATTTTTTTATAAAGCCTGTAACTGACATAAAATCGAAAAATCTTCAATAGTTCAGTAAAAAATTGTGAATATAGCATATAGTAGAGACAAAACATTCCTGGTTGATAGCAAATCGTCAATGGAAAGATGCTGCTAAATATTACTTTACCGGTAACCTACTTCCACTTCAACCAGTAGCCATTAATAAGTATTTGACTGCGTTTAAAAATATTAAATCTAGGTGTATAGTTACAGGTGGAAATCAACAAGTTGTAGAAAAAAACATTTAAATAAATGGAAATAGTTTATTTACTGGCGGAAATGATTTAAAAACTCGTGATAATAAGACTAAAAAATGAATTTGCGTTACTCATAAAGCATGATGATTAGGTAATTTTAAATATAGTTAGTTTTAACCGATTAAAACTGACCTGCCAAAAATTCTTCCTGGACCTAACGACCTAATTTCTTGCACATTTTTAAGTAGAAATTTTATTCAATTGGGAAATTTTCTTGTATCCGCTTCTTGCTGACGAGAAAAATATGCGTAATCCCCTCCCGCTCATGGATGAATTTAACTGCGCATAATAGCTGGAAAATTACTTTTATTTGTAAACTATCTATAGCCTAATAGTTGAACATACTCTTCAATTGTTTCTCTTTAGTTACGTGTCGATGGTGTTAGTAATAGTAGCAGTGTTTTAACTTTAAATGTTTCAACTTTCAGGTCAGCTGAATGCTATCATGGGTGTTGTACAGGCGATTGTTCGGCTTCCAAATGGGAAAATCGACGCTTACAGCGATTACCGAAAAGGTGGCAAGTCAGCTGGTTTTTAAAATCACCATATTGAGATCATAAGGAAATATCTAAATCATGCATAACCTCAATTTCCAAAACACTGAATAAAACACGCATCGTTTATAGACTATCAAAATATTATCTTTCTAATTTAAGCCAATAGATAACTCTAAAATCAGTATGGTTTTGTTTAAAACATTTTCAATGAATAATTTCTTATTGTTTAAGATGAAGATTTAAGATTAACGATTTATTAACAGAAAGTTAAAAAAATATATATATTGTATATTAAGTATAACATTTAATATATAAATTTTAATGTCAAATTAACATTTATTTATAGAATAATAAAGAAAGAATAAAAAAAGACCTACCCTTATTCGATTCATCAAATAAGACAGATTAGGCTCTAAGCGTTAAAATGGGTAAAAAGAAGAGCAGGCTTTGAACTTCCAACTTATCCCATTAGGCTGCACTCTTTGGTATAAATTCTTTCATCCTCATGAACATATCTGAGGAAATGAATGTTTTCATTCGTGACTTGTTTTCCTCATGTTCAATCTCTTTTGAAATTTTATTTCGTTAAAAATCTTTTTTCATTCTCAAAATAAATTAAATTTAGATGTAAATGTTAACTTGGTGACATCACAGATTTTGATGTGAATTTTGTAAAATAACTCAACCTTTTGACTATCTATTGATCGGACCTTGAAGTGATAAAAACATTTGAAATACTCTTTCTAAAAAAAATTTAAGCACTGTGATGTCATCGAGCAATATTCATCAAACTAACGTTCGTCAATTTAATTGTATATCTTGAGAACGAAAAAAAAAGCTTAAACGAAATACGGTTGTGGATCTTTTTTAATGTAAAAGGAACTTAGTGGTAATTTTATTTATGACATCACTAATATAAATGTTTTTCTTATGGAAAATTCTCCTTTCGTCCAATCCCTCTCCTCTTGTTCCATCTTCAAAACAAATTAGTGTTGAAGAGGCACCTATTTCAAGGACTTCTCTGCAATGAAGAAGAAGATCTTTTGAATTTTTGTAGCTCTTTGATCCATCAACATAACATACACTTTTCTACAAAAAAATCTTTCAAAACGATTGGTGCATCAAATTGCATTCTCTAAATTTTCTCAAACTTCTTATGTTAAAATTATCTCGTGTCCTGGACCTAGACATCATAATATAGAAAGCCTTATGTAAGAACATCAGCAACTATGGCTCCCTTTTAGGCAAAAAGGATTAGACTGCATTCATTTTGATGTAAACAATATACTACCAAAAATTGAATATTTGCAAAGGATTTCAATTATTTCAAAGCCATCAATTATTGGAGTCACTGAGAGTAAGCTTGATAGCTCAATAGATGACAGGAAAATTGAACTTAGTGGATACCAAATTTTAAAGAAAGACAGAAATAGATCTTGTGGTGGTGTTATTTGTTACATCAAGGAAGATCTTAATTTTAATGATGTAACACCCACAAATGTCATTGAAAACATATTTGTTGATATTCTTCTTCCTCTTACGCAACCTTTTACAGTGGGTTTAGTTTACAGGCCACATGATATCAACATTTTTTTTAAGCCGTTAGCCCACACTCTGGCCCAAATTTATGAGAATGGAAAAGATGTATTTATTTTAGGAGACTTAAATGTTAATCTTTTAGATAATAATAACATTGCATTCTTGACAACAGAGCTCACACTTAAAATGCACTTTTGAATAGGTATAGTGAATTTTCTTCTACATTTGTTATTACAAAACTAAATAGGGATCCTACAAGAATAACATCAAACACCTCGTCTTTATTCTCTCAAATGCTTCTGGCAAGATCACACAGCAGAGATCACTTGAAATTTCTCTTTCTGATCATCCGCTAATTTTCTGTATCCGCAAAATCTCTAGATTTAGACCAGCTACTAAAAAGTTCAACAAATGCAGAAGTATGCGGATAAATAGTAGATTAATTACTAAATGAAAGATTAAGGCAAGCAAATTTTGATAATCTTTTTTGATCATCTTTAAATTCCTTAATTGCTTGCTTTTAAGAATTTTTTTGGAAATTTTTCAACCAATCTTTAAATGGAAGGAGTTCCAAGAGCGTCATATTTTTTTTCTTTTTAATTTTTATTATGCTTCGGCTAAATCAAGCTCTCCATGTTTTTGTGTGTGATGTATAACAGGACCACCATAGAAATTTTGTTGTGACAACCAATTTTTGTGCCTATCCTTGCCATCATTTGTTTTTTTGTTTTCTTAATGTTTTCCTTGTTATTTTTCGTTGCCCATTATCTTGTCTCTTAATTTCCATATCACTTGTATACTTGCTGGTATCAAAATAAACACTTACTTGCTGATACTTAAAAATATCTAGATGGTACTTACACCAAGTGTCTGAACCACGAAGACACATTTCGTTTTGCTGGTTTTCAGTATTTGCTTTAGAACAATGATACCGAACGGCTCCAACAGACTTTTTCTTTTCATAAGTTGTTTTACCTTTGAACTATCGTATTGCGATGCCATAGTAGTTCTGGAGCTTGTTAATCTGCTTATGAGTCAACTTTTGGACTGCTTTAGCTTCGTCATTTTTCATTCCTTTGTATGATTATTTTAACATGCTCAATCAGTTTCCAACACGTTTTTGCACATATCCCACATATTCAAGCTTTTTCACAGTTATGCCTGAGTATGGATCAGCTGCGATAATGTCATGGTGGTAATTTTTATCTCCATCACCTAGATATTCAATATATCCCAGACCGTTTTTAGCTGCCGACGTTGTAAATATTTCCACATGTCCATCTGATTCCATCGCTCCCGATGAACCTTTGTGTTTAATAAGATGACTAATGCGTTTCAATAAAATTCTTGTACTCACCTGTGTCTTTCCTACTTTCCCATGAAGAAAAAGCTGAGCATTTTTTCGTTTTAACCTTCAAATTTAACTTTCCAGAGTCTAAAGAAACAATGGACACAAATCCATTCAAGAAAGAGAAACCTCCATTTCCATGCACCGTCACTCGAGACTGCAACATCTAATAATATTTTGCCCAGTTAAATGGCTGCTTTTATCATTGATTTATCTCTAATGGATTTATAGCTACAGTAAACTCCGGGTAACTCGAACACTGGCCAAGTCGAACTGTTTTGTCTTGCCCCTTGAACATTGCTTAATTTCTCCTTATGAAAACCGCCGGCTAACTCAAACATGGGATAACTCAGACATTCGTTATCTCGAAACATATTTTGGCCCTGTCGGATAAATCGAACTTTTTACTTCAAAAAAGGAAACAACTACACCTAATGAACTCAAATTTTAAATTTCTTTTATTTAATTCTTGGAGTAGAATATTTACCAGTTTGTCTGCCCTAATAAAATCAAGTTTTTCCTTCTTTAAACACAATTTGGACATGTACAATGCATTGTTTGCAAAAAAAGTCCTTGCAGTATTTCCGTTAGTGTAAATACAAATGTATATTTCGAATACACGTTCGAATTATTTTTATTTATGCAGACATTTTTATCATAAATTACTAGTAAAGATAAGTTGAATAAAAAATCCATCTAAGATAAGTGTACAACGCATTAAAGAAAGTAGAAGAAGATAAGACGAAATCACAAGTTGCTTCAAATTATGGTATTCCAAAAAAAATACTTTATCTACCTGGCTAAAAAAATTTCGAGGCAGTGAAAAATGGAAACAACTGAAAACATCAGCGATTAAGACAGGGATGTTATACAAACTTAGGTCAAACAATTTTTAAATAGCCTTTAATTGTTCGAGACAGTGAGTAGCTGTTTCTGTTTTAACTCTTAAATAAAGCCAATGACTTTGCTGAGAAAATGAACATTGAAAATTGCTTGGCGTCTGATGGTTGGTTAAATCACTGGAAGAAACGACGTAACGTGTCATTTAAAACTGTCTCTGGTGAAGGCAATGCATGTACTAATAAAATAGTGGCACCTTGGGAACCGCATTAACAACTGTTTTTTCTAGATACGAGCTCAACCAGATCTATAACGCTGTCGAAGTTGGCTTGTTTTATCGCTTTCAACCAAACAAATCCTAAATTTGAAAAATGAAAAGTGTGCTGGAAGTAAACTTAGCAAAAATTGCCTGACAGGAATGGCAGCAATGAATGCAACTGGGGAAAAGTTATTGGTATGTCGACAAAACCGTGATGTTTCAAAAATGTAAAGCACTTGCCCAGTCGATATAGTAATCAGAGAAAAAGTTGGATGGACACATACTATTTAAGGAAAGGATTCGTAAAATTGATTTGCCCTTTATCAAAGAAGCAAAGAAATTGCTCTACTAGTTGATAATTATCCTATCTGTTGAACTGACATTTTTACCTTTCAACACAACCTCGAAGCTTCAGCCCTTAATCAAGCTGCAATTCCATCACTGAAAGCCCATTATAAGACGTTATCTGTTAAAAAATTGATTGAACACATAAAGATAAAAAACTGCACTTATGGAATTCTCTATTCTAGATGCTATGCAAATGCTTGACATTTCTTGGGGAAAAATTGCAGCTGAAATTGCTGTTAATTGTTTTTCAAAAGCTGGGATTCCCCGAATTCATTCCAGAAGGAACCAACGCTAATGATACCGTTTCTGAGGATGATTCTGTTATCAATACTGATACAGTAATGACTGATGAATTTTTTTTTGTTGAAATTTTGGAGGACGAAGATCTTGGTCTGGAAGAAGGCACAGAAGGAAAGTTAAGTCGAACTAATTTCCATAACAATCTTGAGCTTCGAGAGTTAACTGTATTTGCTACATCGTTTTGTAGGCTATTGAATGAATTAGGATTCATCGTATGGTCGATATTCATAAATCCAACAAGCCGTTTCATTGCTGAGAGACCTTTTCCTATTTCACAAAAAGCATCAAGAGATCTAACATTGATATCAAACGCTTTCATACCACCTACTCCTGTTGAAATTTTTTCAACTATAAAATAATTCCATTCACAGACATTACAACACACGGAGACAGTTTGAGTCCTTTTTTCTTTGGAATGTCATTTTCAAATGGTAAGTCATTGTTCTTACAGTCTGGACAGCATCCAATCGTTTTTACGATTTCATTGTGGAAGGGCCCCTCTCAAAAAAATATAATGCTTCCTGTTAATATTGGAAAGATGTTTATTAAAAGACATTAATGCGTTCGAAAATTCCTTTCAAAAATAAAAAAAGGGAAGAAAGTTTCCATGGTAACCCGGCACCTACGATGTAGCACAAAAAAATTGAACTTTTGACGCCAAAGATTCTGAAAATAGTTGAAATGTTATAACACAAAGTTTTGCGGAAACACATCTAATATGATAATATACAAAATAAGCCTTACATGATGGAAAGGTGGTGAAAATTTTAAATTAAAAGCTTTAGCCGATCAAGAGAATTTCTTAAAGGCGCTTCATAAAACTCTGTTTTGAATAAAACGCAAAAAAAAAAAAATCTGATTTCAGGGAAAAAAGAGTTTTTAATTAAGAAAACAGTGTTTTATTTAACGAAGCTATAAAAAACAAGATAGCAACTAATAGTCAAAAATAGATACAATATGCAATTCCTTAAAACCACCAGGTTCATATAGTTTACCTTCGTTTTCCTCATTTTTATGTTGTTTTTTGAAGTGTTTACCGCACAGTTTTTGTGTTGAATTTTATTTTTTGTTAAACTCTTATAATTGGTAAACGAAATTCACTTTTTATTTAAACTGCATCCTTGTGCTGTGTAATGTCCAAGTATAATGTCTAACTTTTTATGGATAAGGATATTAGCTTTTCTCCCGATAAAGAAATAAGCAATTGGGTACCGAGTTTTAATTGAACCAATGAGACGAATTTGGACTTAGGAACTCGCTCAGAGATCATTACGTTAAAGCTCTGATTTTAATTTTGAGTCTTACCATGAAGATGTTTAGACAAATTTCACTTTTGCTTAGTTGTAAATATATTAGTTTAAGTTTAACAACTGTATCAACTGCATTAAACTCACAGCACTTCGTCGTATTTCCACCTCAAAGTCGTTTGTTAGTTGAGCAATAGTTCTGTTAGTTAAGTGGCAGCGACAAACTAGCCCCTTTACTCTCTGTTTTAATTTGTGACATCGATGTCCAATTCGCTTCTGAAAATTTCCAACACATTCAAGTTTTTAACTGTTATTCCATTACACATATTTTTAACATTTGTGTAACTCTTAGTGTCTCTGCGTCACCAAGGTATTCTGTGTAACATAAATTATGCTTTTGTAATTGAGCAGTAAAATACATTCTTAGTTCCTTCGATCTCCATACCTGGAGCTGAATCAGAATAGATACAAATACATTGGTGACGATTTTTCCAATCAACATAAAGCCTCACTATCTTATTTTTAAGGTTTCGTGAGCTTTTGAGCCATCCTTCTTACTAACGAAAAAAAAAATTTTGGCTACCATTGATAAATTAAAACCAGCATCGATTATAACCCATTTTTTCCGATAAAATCTATCTATTAAATTTAAATTTTGACAAAAATAAAGCAGACACGCATGTTCTTCAAATACAACCTTTAATACCTCCATGTCAATAATACGATAACAGGTAATTTGGTTTACTTTCCCAGGTTCGAGACAGAGCATTCTTCGGTTGTTTTGTTTTTAATAATATTTGCAGTGTCATTTTTTGTTCCATTTAAATCATCAATAATATCAAGCTGTTCATTTTTTACAGCATTTACAACAGTGAATGTAGCATCAGTCTTTGAAAGGACTTTTTCTCGTTGAATTTAGGTATTTTTGGGGTTTTTAAATCTAAGAAACCATCTCAATGTATTCTACATATGCAAAATATGCCAAAAATAAAAATTTAAAAAAAAAACGAAAAAAAAAATTTTTTGAAGGTAATTCCCTCATCAAAGACAATGAAAGAGAAATCCATAAGAAACATGTCCAAGGTCCTTTACCAAATAATGATTTCCCTTCATTGATAAACGTACACAAAATGTCTCCAGATAATCCCCTTTTAGCGTACATAAATATTAATTCTTTACGTAACAAGTTCCAACTCCTAGCTGATCTTGTTTCAAATCATGTTGATATACTTACTATTGCAGAAACTAAGTTAGA
>JAUZNK010016662.1:0-10918 GCA_035046665.1 Euphysa ruthae
TATATATCAAAAAATAACGTTGTATATAAGATGTTTGAAAAGAAATATAAACCTAGGAAATTGTTTCTATATGTAGAAGGGACATATTGGAGCAGACGCTTAATCGAGGAAATATAGTGATGAAATTTCCCAGCCTGCTTACTTTACCTCGTCTACCATTACAAAATAAAATTTAACAAAAGTGTACAAAATCAATATAATTACCATAAATACAGATTTCAAGAATAAAAACTATACAAATAACAATGAAAATTATGTACAATTAAAAAAGTAACACACAAACTGGCGTACCCTCAGAGTAAATATTTTTTTCTTCCAAAATTGACAAATAAGTATTTTATTCATGTATAGTTTCGCTATTAAATTTGATGTATTCGCAGGCATAGCACCTGCTTTAGATCACTACAATATTTTAAATATTTTTGAAATATTTTAAAAATAATGAGAAGAATTATGAGCAAGAGCATAAAAATACGCCAATAAAAAACTGTGAATTAGACTTCCAACTCAAGACACTAAACAGTAATATTTGAATTCTCAATTAGATTACTTTTAATGCGGTTTCGTAAAATCTGTCAGATAAGCCCAGGGTTTATCTGATTTCAAAGGCTATTTTTAGTGGACTTAGCCGTGATTGGGCATACGGCGGACGGCATTACATGCAGGCTTATGAAACCGTTATCCCTCATACTCCGCTTGAGCATAATGATCAGTATTTTACAATAAATAAAAAGCTGAATTCCACTGATTTAACAATGAAACGCATAGCATGTGTTGAAATCTTGCTAAAAATTTCCTCTTGCTTATAGCCTTGTCATTATAAATTGCATTGGAAATAGGCTGTTTTTACAAAGTAAATGGGACTATCTATACGCAGTTGGTAAGATAAAAATAAGTCAGTAAATCAGTTGGGATTATCCGCAGTATAGTTTCTTAGCTCATGAATCAAATGTTATCAAAGAATGATTTGCAACTGATGAGCTAAATTTTAGCTTAATCCATAAATTTGGAAAGTATTTTTTAAGATAGCGGAGCTAACAAAGAGACAGGAACATGTGTTTACGAAACGACCACTTAGAGCTAAAACTAACACAATTATTATCTAGGAATGCTAACAGTTTTCGTAAGCCTTGAATTAAATATTCGAGTATCGAAATTGCTTTTAAGTTATAGGACACGTGCATCTTATTAATTCATAAAAAAGATCAGATGAAAAGTTGATAGATCATACCAACTGTCCCAAATACCTGGTTGGTGTTTCAAGGATGCTTCAGTCACTGACAGGACTGTTGAAAGAGGGAAAAAAGCACAAGCACAAAAATTAGACTAAGCTTCTTTAAATTACTGTTAGCAATTTATTAAAAAAATATGTTCAAATCTCTTTATTAGCTCCGTCTAACAGTCAGGCCTTTTCATCCAGAACATTCATTTCCAGAAAATAATCTCCCGCAGGTGACGTCGTGAAATCGTCACCTGTCGGTGTCAAGTCATGAGACCTAAGATCAGAGTCCACAAGGTTTGTCTTCTCAACTCTTATACAAAGTCGTCCCTCGTCAGGTTGCATAGGCACCTCTGAATGGGCTGAAGCATTATTAGCATTCTCATTGATAGTATGAATAAGTACTTCCTCTTCGTTTGCTTTTTTTGTTGTTGAGTTTGTCACAGCTTCAACGATTACATTGCTCGGCGTGGTAATTTGTGCCCGAGTAGCAGACAATTTTCCGTTAGTAAACAATGTTGGCATACCACCTTGACATGATAAAGACGAAGAGGCTGCCACAGAAAGGGATACTGTAGAACCAGCACTGTTATCGCTGTCCATAGGAGTTCCTGGGAGAGATGGATCCATGTGTAAGTCGTTTGAAAGTGATACATCTTCAATCACGTCATTTTTCAGGAATGGATTAACATGACCATTAGCAGGAACGATATAATTAACATCACTAGGTAAGCAGTTGTCATTAGTATTGGGTGGCATCACTTCTAGAAATAAAAATATATACACACCCATAAAAAAATTTTATAGATATATAAACATAGAATTCCAGACCTTTTATATCCAATATATATATATTAAAAGTTGAATGTTGTAAGTGCGAATCGTTATTTTATATGCTTGCTTTTTGAAATAACAGAGAAAAAAAATTAAGAGCAGACCAGGACAACTTGATTATCTCTTATCGATAGAAAGTAAACTTTATTTCAAATTGGAAAAACAATGTGTAGTTCAAGCTCGTAAAATTAATATAATCCAATTTTAACAATTAAAAACTAAAGAATTGAAAGACGAAACAGCGAAACTAAAGAAGCTAAAGAAGGTACTACGAATATTCTTCGTTAGAATTAAACGAAACTAAAGAAATTAAAGAAGGTACTGTTAATGTTTCGCTGGAAATAAACGAAACTTTGAGTGGATGATTATAGCATCAGAGGCGCCAGTTGATATTTTTATCCAGTATTTCAATGCTACCAAATATTCATTCATAATGGTAAAAATAATTTTAGCATAAAAGAAAACATAGTAAAAAATTGGAAAAAAAGTTCAAGAAAAAAAAAAAAAAAATGAGAAAAACAGTTTTAAATCAAAGGTTCTATACAATGAATAATTTTTGTTGAGCCTACCAAAAAAGTTGTTGTTTTTTGTAATATTAAAGAATGGAATGAATATTTTGTTTTTATATAAAAGCACGAATCATGATAATGTTAGAGAATCTCAAGGAAACCAAAAACATTCGTAAAACAACGTTCATTGACTCAGAATTAAGAGTATTGTTGTAAGAATTCGATATAGTTTTAAAAGCAAGTGATATAACATGCAAAGATTTAAAGAAAAAACTTGCTAAATGCTAATCGATTGTTCTAAATTCATTACACAGATACTAAAGTAAAGCAAAATGAATTTTTATCATTGTCCTCGTATCACAGCAAAAAAAAATTAGGCTTAACACCTTACTTAGGAATAAATTGATCCAATCCTTGATGTACACACGCTTTTTAAAAAAAGTTTTGTCATGTTTTATGTTTTATTCTTCATAGAAAATAAAAATACGACAAAATTGATTTTGGGCATACTTAATTATTTTGATTTTTTACTGGGAAAAGTTAAATTATAAAACTGAGAATTTTACCTGATATGCCTTTATTCTGAAAATGCCAAGATTTAACGATAATTTAAATTTTCGAAAAATATAAATATAATTTTATTTGCCAAGATTTTTGAAGTGATTTTCCCATATCAATATCTTTAGTTGAAAAAAGCTTCAGTGTAATGAAAACCCATATTCTCCCAAGGTTTGACACAATCCAACAAGCAATTTAATGACTATTGAGCCTAATGGAACCAAAGCACTAAATAAACTTTTTAATAATTGTATAAAAAAAATTTTTTTTTTCAAAAATCTTTTCAGAATCACTTTGACTTTCTCACAAAAAAAAAAAAAAATCTTTCCCTGAAAATTTTTTTATCCATTTTTGGATTAGGCCCAGAGCCCAATAAATTTTTTAAAAATAGCCTACACGCAAAAATTATCAGAATAAGCAAAATACATGTATTTTTATATGCAAAAAACTACTGTTGGGTCCAGTACCAAAACATCGGTTTTCAACAAGAAGATATATAAGTTAAAGGATATTCTCCGTGATATTTTACCTTCAATAAATTAAGGAAAAACACATTGAAAAGATTTTGAAAAACCATTTTAAACCATATTTTTTGGTGATTAATTGGGCATGTTTATACTTATGACTCACCTTTTCCTAAAATAAAATATTTCTTTTTATCAGAGTATTTCAATCTCATTAAGCTCGTAAATCTCCCTCGTATGTCATTGTTTTAAATTAATGAAGATTTAAGGTTTACCCAGTCTGTTTTTCGTTTTCTACTCCTATTACACGAAAAATTTTTGGAATCTCCCTTTAGATAAAGTCTTCTCCCATATAGGAAGAGGCTTCAGAGTATGGTAGACAGATAATGCAAGAATATTTTTTTTTGAAAAATATTACTCGCTTTTTCGAATGATCCTAAATTTTCATACACGACTAATTCACAGAGGTTAGAAAATTTCTATCGAAAAAATGTTCATTCTTTAATATTTTACAAAGGAACAGAACTGTAAACAGGAAAAAAAAATTAATTAATACAAACCATTTAATTCATTTTGTATAGAGGAAGCAGATGGTAGTTCATTAGGTATAAAATCAGAATTTGAAATTTTTTTATTTAATGAAGAGCCATTGTATTTTTTACTACTTCGAACGGATTTTGCTGAAAGCGATCGAACATGAGATTGTCGACTTCTCCCAGATGAAGTTCGTCTTTTCAACACTATAAAATAAAAAAAAAAAGAATGAAACGATTTCGGATAGGAAGAATAAATAAGACATTTAAGAGAAAACAAGCCTTTTTTTTTTAACAGAGAATTAACCAACCTCAGTTTCTTGCAATTTTAAAAGTTTCAGGGCTAAAACTCCATGTTCAATTTCATAAACTTTTCAGTTAGAATTTCAAAAATATCTAAGCAGCAACAACAGCTTTTTAACCGTTTCTTTCTTGTCTTATAAATGTACCACATAAAACAACAAAATTTGATTGAGCTACAATAATGTTACGCTTTGAGATCTTTGGTTAAGCCTGTAAAAAAAAAAAAAATTGATGGAAGCCTAAAATTTTTTTAAAGGTTCAAAGCTTCAGATTTTTTGATAAAAAAATTAAACCAGACATAATTACGAAACTCTCTAACACAACAGAATAGAACAAACATGCTAACCCGTTTTTCCATCATTCTCTTCTTCATCATCTAAGGGTTTATATCCATTTAATGCTTCAATGAGTGGAACTTCCTCAACCTCACTCTCTCCTGACTAAAATCCAAACAGAAAATATAATTTCTATATACTACAAAAACATATTTTAATGAAAAAAACGCACAGAAAACACATAGGCAAATAGTTTAGAAATGAAACTGAAATGACCAGTATCACAGAAAGTTGCGAAAAGCACCCCACACTCTTTGAGAGGATAGATCTTCGGATTGAGCACAGCTAAGGTTGAGCGCTTAAAAATCAAATTAAAGTCATTGAAAAAGTTTAACAAACTATCAAAGGACTTTTAAATTTTGTCTAAAAAAACTTAATTGGTTCTTAAATTATAGAGATGTCTATAAATTTGGCAAAAGTCTGCTGAAAGAAGAAGAGGTTCGCTGCTTTCTGTTTGAAATATTCTCCCAAGATCACTTCAAAGTAAACTTTTCAAACAATTGTAGCAAATAACTGTAACTAAAGTCCTTCTTTAATCAAAGTGTACTTGGAATTAATGGAGCTGGTGATAAATTGATCTAAATGTTCAACGCTAACTCAAGTTCACTAAGAGGTGAAGAACCTATTTTTGATGGACATTCATTCGTTGCTCAAAAGAACAAGAAAGTAACAATTGCAATCAAACACACTCTTCACAATCTATTTTATAAATTATCATTTGCAGCTCTAAATATTCTAACCTATACATGGAAAGATAATTAGAAATATTTTCTAATGTCTTGTTTACAACTCCAACCAAACTTAATTTTAATCCAACGAGAGTCATTTTAATCTTGTATTAAACGAAAATTGTCTAAGTGAGTGTAATCTACTGAGCCACAAAATATACCTATAATTAGGGTCTAGGAAATATATTTCATGAAGAGGTTGTCTATAGAGGTAAAAATTTTTATTAAAAACTCAAAAAAGATAAGCTATTGTTATGGAAGTAGACTTTATATTACATGTGCAGAAACAATTCTAAAACTTCAAAAAAAAAAAAAAAAAAAAAAAAAAAAAAAGAAAAGAAAGAAAGGCCAGTAAGTGTCAAATAGTCAAATATAGTTGTATTTTGATGTATTTTCTACCGTGAAGCTGAAAAATGTTAAAAAAAACAAAGAGGGACATCTTTTTTATAAGATTTTCTGAAATTTTACACTTAAAAACATTAGCTCATCCTATTGTATTGTTGTATCGAATTTTTTTTTAGAGTGAATGAATTACTTTCATGTGTAGTTACACATTACTGAGAATTTTTTTAGCTTTAGATTATCATATCTCTAAAACTTTGACTTCGTTTCCATACCTACTATTTTATTAAATGTAAAGATCATATAAAAAGATGAGAATACAAAATTCTATAAACCCTGTATCAAGTTATTTTAAGTTTCAAGTGGGCCATAGAAGTAGAAACAATCAGCTATTACTCCCACATAAAAATTTGAAAGAGATCACTTTTACAACTATCCCATATATAGAGGAATATCCTAAAACTTCAAACGTTTATAGCTTGAGAACCGCATAAGCTTTCTCACTGAAATGAAAAATATTCTTCATTATTTTAAAAACTCCTTAAATAGAGATCAACATGCCTAAGTACCTTGGAGTCCCTTTAAGTTTATGCAAAAACCCCTTATGCCATACTGTATTAAATGAAATAAACACTTTTAAAACCACAATGGTTATTAGAAGAGTTAATTAAGTTCAACATAATTAAACAGGTTGTCATAGAAAACGTTTCTGAAAACTTTCCCTAATATAGCCATTAGCAATAATGTCTGTAATTTTTACCAAGTGTTTTCTTTTTAATAAACTGGAATGATATTTTCATTTTTCCATAAACAAGAGAATTGGACAAAACTATCTGTGGAATTAAATATTAAAACTAAAGATGAGATTACACATTCTACACATTCTGAATTCAAGATTAGCAATTACGCTTCCATTTTAAATAGACTACTTTTACTATGCAAAAAATCAATTTTAACAAGATTGGCTTATCCTGGTTAGGTATGAAAACATTTACAAGTAAGGGAGGGAATATGGGGATTTTCACCTTAAAAATGATGTTTTTAAAAATAAATAAAAAAATGATTTTTAAGTCAAAGTTATTTAATTTATGGTTATTTAATTTATGACTTGTACTTCCAAGGCAACTTTCCTTTGAAAGTGATATCAAATTTGACACTTTATCATTTGTTTTGGGTATTTTTGAAATACTATATTTCCCTTCACATAAATAAAAGTATACATACGTCATTTGAAGGCTTCTTGCAAACTGTCTTTATTTGCAGCAGGGCGTGAAAGTCTAAAATGTTTTTGAAATAATTTTTCTTACAAATGAGCATAACACACAACAAAATAATAGCTAAAGCAGTTTATTAAACAAAAATAACCAATCATTAAATAGTAGGATTATCTGGTATTTTCAGCTGTTATGCATATTAAATGACATGCTAACTTTTACTTATTTCCCCACTGATATTTACAAAAAACTATAAAACCTGAACCAAGTAATCTTTTACAAAAAAAAAAAAAAAAATTAGCAAGAGTCACTCTTAATACCAAACTTAACATGCTTAGAAGAAAAAATAATCGTTTACGTTTCATAAATTTCCTTATTATCAAATAGTGAAAGATGTATTTCCTTTTCCTTCAAAACATATGAAACAGCAAGATTCTTGGAAAAAGAAAGGTAAAGTAAATTAAACTACAGTAAGCCCAAGTATACATTTCCTTAAGTTAATTATATATGTACTATTATTGTTAGAACAAGTTGATTTTATTGTTCCTGAATGGTTTGAAAAAAGAAAGAAAAAACAGTAATAAAAAAATACATAAAAAAAAAACAAGAGCGACACATAAAGGTACACAAACACCATTTCTTAACCATATGTTTTGAATGGAGCTTATGTTGAGGATTTGCGTTCTGTAGCTTTCCTCACACCTCTCTATTTCATCACATAAATCGTATTATATATTTCAAATTTCTTTTTCATTAAAGCTACATGAATATTTCTAGCTGACCAAATTTCTCTCTTCAAACCATGAAGAATTTGAAACAAAGTATTTTTTGCATGTAAATTATATTATTCATTATTTATTTGAGCAAAAAATTATTACAATGTGGTTGTGCTCTGCAGTGACCTTAGTGAAATTGAGCACTATGTGACTATGGAGACTCTAAATGCCAAATATTTGTTTTCAAGTAACTTCCTCAGTAAAAATGCTTTTGTACGTAAACAATTTTTTTTTTTTTTTTTTTTTTAAATATGTTTGTTTACTGTCTACTTCTCCATCTAAGTATTTCTTGTCATCTTTCTTTATAATGTGTCTATAAATTTTGGATGTAACAGAGCATGTTGGCTTTAGAAGTTTATATGAAGTTTAGACTTTTTTACTCCGGAAATTTTTTGATACTATTAACGGGTTTATAACAAATATATCAAATGATAGCCTTGTTAAGCTATTTTATAAGGAAACTTTTTGTATAAAATATATTAACACCACTACACTTCAATGTACTAATACCTAGCATAGAAAGATATCTTAAGCTCGTTTAGTAATTTACAAAAAGCTCCAAATACAGAACAAAAACAAAAAAAAAGGATACTTTTTAAAATTCAAAAAAGTTATCTTATGCATGTCCTTAACAGAAAGTTAATTAACGTAATGAGAAAATAATTATTGGTTTGTAATATTGTAATATTAATATATAATATTAATATTGTAATATAATTTGTATTTGTATAAAAAAAAACATAATGGGCAGAATTAGAGAAAAATAATATACAGCTTTTTAGTCTATTTTTCCTTGTTTATCCCAAAATCAGACTAGCGAGAATTTTCGCAAATCTCAAGAAAAACAAACAAATGAGTTTTGTATTGTTTATCCAGATCTTAACAAGAATAAGAAGTTTCAAGAAAACCTGAAATATACCATTTATTTCTTGACATTGACAGCTAAATTTATGCAAAAAATAACAAAATTAATGAGCAAATTCAAAGAAAAATCAAAAAATACAGATTTTTGCCATTTTTTTGCCTCATTTACTCCCAAAATCAAGCTTTATCACGTCATTTACCTCATTAATCTTCAATTACATGGAAAAAGTTTTAAAAAAACGAACAAATCTTAAGAAAACCAAGAAAATGATGATCTTTGTCTCGTTTCCTTAGATTTTAATGATGATTTTTGCTAAGTTTACTTAGATTTTAATGATGATCTTTGTCTCGTTTACTTAGATTTTAATGATGAGCTTTGTCTCGTTTACTTAGGTTTTAGAGAGAATTAAAATTTTCAAGAAAATTTGGAACAGGGAATTTATTTATATTTTTCATCTATCATCAATGAAAAATTCAGAAATTCAATACATTCAGAGAAAAATTGATATAATATTTTCATGTTATTGAATGATGACAAAATGTTTTTAAACACGCATACAAAAAAATCCTTTAAATCATGTGGAATATCCCAGAAACAATATTTTCAAATTTGCTGCCTCAATTGAATTATAACCACACATGATTTTTAAAAGCATTTCCAAACTTAATAAACTATGAATGACGTTCGTCCTGGTAAAAATTTTTCAAAACAGGCTGTAATCATAGCCCTGGTTTTTTGCAGTAATATTAATTTGAATTTTAGGAAATTGTTGATGGATATAAACAAACTTACTTGCACGGCATATTGGACATCGACTTGACTTTGTTCTCATTTGTTCACCTGGTAACAATAAATAAAAAATAATCCACTTAATGCTTAACTAACTACCTTTACATATCATTATGAACCAGTAGCATAGATTTAGCATTTTCCACCTTTGCAAAAACATCTTTCAACTCTTTATTGTCACATTGAGCCATTCTTGGACCTCAATTACACCTAATATCTTTTTTTAATTATTTTTTTCAAATGATCTTCCTGGTTAAGAAGCTCTTTACTACTGATTTTACATTTATGTTAGCAAAAAAAAAAAACTCAAATAAAATGTGCTTAATCTTATTATAAGTGCAGTAATTTAACTATGAACAATTTTAATCCAAATGGCTTCAAACATTGTAGGTTAATTAATTAAAAAAGAAAATATAACTAAGGTATAAAAATATAACTTGCCACAAACATTGCATAAACAAAGATGTCGACAAGGTAACATTAGCGTATCACGTAAGTTACTCATACAAATGACACATTCAGTATTGTCATCTTCCATGTTCTCCAAATCATCCTATAAAAATCACGCAGAAACTTATAATACAGCATGGTGGGAAGAAACCTAATAATTTAAAACTAAACCTGTGGACAAAAGATAATTATTAAGTAATAATAAATTTCAAAACAAAACAAATATTTATAGATATATTACAAATATATTACAGACAATATGTTTAATATCTACTTAAAAGATCAACTGCAATGTAAAAATTTACATACATTGAGTAGAAGTTTAAGTTTATCTCTCAAACTTATCTTTCTAAATAAGATAACAGATTTAATTTTTAACGAAGTCGTTTGCTAAATACTATTTTACAAAAAATAAAATCCAGAGATTACCTAGATTTTTCCCGGAAAGGTTTAACAGATTTTGAAACATCCGGAAATCCGGGTATATCCGGAAATAGATGAGCCTTGATTAAAATGTAGGAATAGTTAAATTTTTATCGTTATTTATTTGCATCATATTTTAAATGAGTTCGAAACGGACAAACCAGTAATCCTATCGGACATTGAGCATTGACCAACGCTTATTTGTAACCCTGTATAATCTAAAAACAAAATTGGTAGCATTTGCACATGGTTGCTTACTAATATGTGTTTATCTTGGTTATCAAAATACATTGAAAGACGTCAGAAACAGCTGCTAGAACCATTATAGGAATATTGAGTTTAAATTCAGGTTGGAGGGGAGGAGAAGAGGTGTGGGGAGGGAAGGAAAGTAGAAAAGGAAAGAAGGGATTACATATTACAAACCGTTTTCAAAAAGTTAATTCGACCCTTGATATTTAATCATTAAGGTATTATAAGTAATTAGTAAGGTATTATAAATAATTAGTAAGGTATTATAAGTAATTAGTAAGGTATTATAAGTAATTAGTAAGGTATTATAAGTAATTAGTAAGGTAT
>JAUZNK010016662.1:11018-21937 GCA_035046665.1 Euphysa ruthae
AAGGTATTATAAGTAATTAGTAAGGTATTATAAGTAATTAGTAAGGTATTATAAGTAATTAGTAAGGTATTATAAGTTTTGATATTTAATGTTGAAAGTGAAGTTATGCAAAAAACATTTTAATGGTTGTAACTAACTAACTAACCCTTGGCACTTCATCAACCTTATTTTCAATGCCATAAATTTCTTGAGTAATGAAGCAGAAACCATCAACCTAAAAAGAAAAGAAAAAGCACTATAAATTATTGGTATACCTTCCAACAACTTATAGTATTAATTTTTCCAATTATTTATAGTTCTAAATTATTATATATAAGTCCTTTTATAAAGCAACAGTTTTGATATCAAATAAAAGTCTTTAATAAAAACTCTGATTAGTTTTTATTGACTTAAATAAGTTCAAAACACAACACCTAGTTGCCATAGCTAGCCAACCTTGTACCAGCACTCTTCACAAATTACACAGGAATAAAATACTGGTGAACATAAATGCTGCTTTAATATCTGATAAAATGCAATGGTCAAAGAGTTGGTACCGTATGCAACAGTTCTTTTAAATGGTATAGTAAGCTCATTATTTGCAATAGACCTAACGACATTTCTTTCATGTAAAGAAGTAGTCATCAAAAACTGTGCGAGTATGGAATTCCGTTGGTCCCAAACAAACAGATTATTCGAATAGGACAATAGATCATTTAGAAGAAGAATATTTGACAGACAATACGGAATTTTTCAATTTAAAGAAGAGCCGGTTCTTTGTGATAGCATTTGTAGATTTCAGGTACTTTTTATGAAGTTTATTTTTAGTAGAAATAGAGGCTAAAATCCCTTTTGTTAGCCATGGTTTGTCAAAGGATTTCATTTGTCTCTTGGTGAACAACTTGGAAGGTAAATGTTTATTAAGAATTCTTTCATAAAGAGATAGAATGGTCTTCATAGAATCATTTGCTATTAATAATCATTAACTGTTAATATGTTCCTTCCATTTAATATTGCTTAAATGTTGTATAAATTATTTTCGTTTAAAACAATGCCTCGAGACTAATTTTGTTTCGTTTCCCTTCCCTGAGTTACAACGGAGTATAACAAATTGAGCCAAGTGGTCTAAAACAGAAGTGAAAATTTAGTAGAATATTGTCTATAAGTGCCTTTGAGTGGGAATTTATATGAGTAGGTTGAAAAATAAAAGAAGGAAACAATGAATTGGAAGCTACATATAATACATTCTGTGAAAAAATAACCACTTTACTAATATTTTTAAATCCACAAAAATTTATTTTGATTGCATAAATCATATTTATTGATAAAAAGGTTCAAGGTTTAGGAACGATTTTCAATAAAAAAAAAAAAAAAAAAAAAATTATTTTATAAGCAATTATTTACTTTTAGCTTACATAATTTTACATCAACCGCCAGAATATATATATATATTTTTATCTTTGTGGAAAAGTGGTCTTCAATTTCATTATTTACACCAATAAAATATGCAGTTTCACAGCTATATTTGGTGCTGTGGGTTATTTGAAGATATCAAGCATACTAATTTTTACCAGTTTGCCTATCTAATCCTTATCATATACTTCAGCCTACATCTGATACTTGACCTCGTAATCAGATAAAGCCTGAAACACAATTATAGGATGTTGGCACAGTGGTAGGACGTTTGACTCAGGAGCGAAAGGTTACGAGTTTGACTTTGGTTGAGTGAATTTCGTAGACGCAAATGGGCGTTCTAAGTACTCTAAGACCCGCCACGTGGGTCCATCTGAAAATATTGTCTCGGCAATTTGTTGGTTCCCACATTAAATATAACATTCTCATTCTCTCCTCATGTTAACGAATGTGGTACTATGGGCTTTCTTTGGTTTTTTTTTGTTACTCAAAGCATTTAGTGTGAACTCCTTCCCAATTTGACTCTACTTTGAACAACAAGTACTTAAAAATATGCCTGAATAAATCAATATATCTTCTTATGTTCTTCTGAAATTAATACGAAATTGCCCATAATAATTAATTTAAAGGCTGGTGTCAAAATTAAACTAAATGCTTTTCATAACACCATATTTCCAGATTATACATAGTTTTACTACGAAATGTCATTAGTTTTCTTTTCTGATTGGACATTATTGAATCACTAAAATATTAACACATTGTAAATGATGCCACAGGTGATGCACCACCAAAGTTGATGTGAGCTCAATTATGAGAATTCTGGTAAAAAGCATTACATTAATATTTTAATGAGTCAATAATATCCAACCAGAAAAGAAAACAATTTTGTTTAACAAATTTGTTTAACAAGTATATTTAAAAAAATTTTTTTGTCATTTTCTTGATGCCTGTAATTTTGCTGATAACAATACTATTTATGCATGCCAAACTTCTTTTCAAAGTGTTTGTAATAGTTTAAATCATGATCATCACATAAATTTTTGGTTTTGTAATGATTTTTTGGTAGCTAATCCAACAATAATTTTTGGACCCACCATAAACTTATGACACCAGATAATTTGGTTAATAAAACTTACAAAAACAGCGCCTACCAGACTTATTTAAATATTTGGTATATTTTGGGGTGGCCCACACTATTTGCCAAACTACAATAAAGAAACCAAATCTAAAATCCAATTAATTTGGCATAAACTACATACAAGTCTAATTTTAAACTTTCGTACTTTTTTTGTACATTTTTGCTCAATTTCATTCATTTCAAACCGAAAAATTCTCATTTATTTTCATAGCCCAATTTTCAAACTCAGCAAAAGCTAGTATATTCTCCCTTCATCTGGGCATCACTAAAACAGGCAACTTAAATGAGCAGAGCAAATGTTCATAAAATAGAATATCTTTTAATACTCTCTAACACTGTTAATATATTTCAACCACTGCTTATAAACACAAAAATCTTTTGCTTTAAAACATATGAAATTCTAGGAATGTAAATATCAACAAAATATTTGCACCTAAATAAAAAATAGCTTACCAATATTTTTTGCTTCATAAACTTTATAGCATATGTACCATCTGACAACTGAAAATAAAATTTAAACTATAACTTTCTATTTAATAATATTAAAAAAACATCATTTATATAAATATAAATAATTATGATGAATATAAATAATTATGATAAAAATAAAATTCCATTAATGTTTCATATTAATGCAATCTTTGAAGTAATCAGTGATGGAAGAAAAAATACAGCAAATAAAATTTAAGGAGTTTTTAACATAAACACCAAGTAAATAATTTTTTTGCCAACAAAAAGTTAATTTAATAAGCTTATTTTATTCATAATTTCTAATTAAATCTCAAAACTAATCTTTGAAAGACATTACTGTGCCAAAAAAAAATTAAAGAGTAAAAATTCAACAAGAATGCACATTGAAAAGCATGTTTAGTTAAAAATTTATCCAATCAGACGTTAAAGAATTTTATTCCTTTACAAAGGGATAAAATTCTTTAATGTCTAAAAAAATTTTATACGACAATCAAATTCACCAAAAATTGTAAAGTCCTATTTTTTAATAACAAATCATTGACGAAAAAAAACAGACATTAGTTTTGAATAAAAAAAACTTCTTAAAATTTTTAAAATCATTAACAATCTCAAATTATCAGTATAAATCTAGTATTATAACTTTAAAAGTGGTAATTGCTAAGAGACTAAAAAGGGAGGAATTTAAAAGAAGGAATGCATTTAATCAAAATGTTAAGGTATTAACAGAATAATATCTGAGAAATTACCAAAAAACAGTGAATTCTCCAATATTTTTGCTCTATAGATAACTGATTAAATTTTTTGATCCAGCTCATGTTTTGTAATTCTATATACCCTCTATAACAAAATTACATAGTTTTAAGTAGTTACGAAGTTAAAGCAATCATTTTATTTCATAAACTAAATCTATATTAATATAGTAATATTAATATATTAATATTAATACTAATATTAATCATATTAACTATGGAGTTAATATGTTAACGTGGAGCAACAATGCGAATATTAAATTACAAACATTTCAAAATTTTTATTATTTCCTTTTACTCCAAGGATATAATTCTAAATATTAACTAAGGCATGAAAAATAAAAACTAATATAAAATAAATTGCTTCAAAAACAGAATTCCTTGCACTGCATATTGTCAAAGGAAGTGCTTAATGTGTAATTTTAAAATGACAAAAAATGCATTGCAATGAAGGAAAAGCAAGTTGTGGCTGGACACAAAAAATGAAATGAATCAGAAAAAAGAATAAAAGTTATCCAGCACATTGAGGTGAGCAGATTTCTAATGAGCAAATAAAAAAACAAATCTAATTCTACCAAATATATGCAATAAACGCAGGAAAGTTACAAAAGCAAACTGCAACTGACTGATGCAATCCGATTTCCTAGTTTTATCTAGCATTGTTTTAAAATTGAGGATATACCTGGTTATACCAAACGATTTTTTATTTGAAAGTATGCAATGCCAATCCAGGATTTTGGAATCTTTTTCAGCTCTTACTGGTGGATTTATACATTCAAAACATCATTTTTATGATTTTTATGATTTGGGAGGTGTGACATTGTGGTTTAAATTCTCAAATTTACTAGTGCTTTCATTTCATGTTTTAGATTACCTTTTTTATTCAAAATATTCTATGAAATGCCTAACTATATCTGTTCTACCTTTTCTATTCCAGATAATGTAGCCTCTGATTGCCCAGCAAAATCTAGAAATAAAACATCAAATTTTATACTCTAGGATTAAAACATTAATAAAACAAGTGGCACTTGTTGTGGACTCCCTATTAAGCAAGACATAGCAAATAAGAGATGGAAATAGAAAAACAAAAAAAATATCACAGTGTAACTGAAAATATTAGTGGACCAATGAATAAATCAGTTCAGCAGGTTTTAATAATTTGCTTAATGCATCTAAATCTAAAATAAAATTTAGAAAAAACAAAGCCATCTTGAGTCATTCCTAAAATAAGACAAGATTCAAAAATGGTCAAGTGCTCTGTTTAGTTGAGGGCATTTTGGGCTATATTTTGAGAGCGGAGATTTTTTCAGACACGAAATTAGGTAAGATATTAGAGAATTATTTCCACTATTGTAATGTAACGAATAGAAAAAGACATTAGAACCGATTTTTAGTAATATCCAAAACAGTATATTTTTTGGCCATTTTAGGCCTTTCCGAGCCATTTTTCCACCAAATTTTTTTTAAAGTCACCAACCAACCTACATATCGGAGGTCAAAAAATTAGATATTCATTTCAAAGCCTTTCAAGTAGAATTTTCCTTCTATTTTTTTCGAATCATTGAATTAACAAAATTAACAAACCTGCATTTGAATCCCAGAAAATTATTTTTTTTAGTATGGTCTGTGTAGTAAAAAGAATAAATTCATCAAAAAGAAGTATTTTTAATGATAATTTGATTCAGATCAAAGCAGAAATTCACAAATCTACAAATATTTCAAATAAAAATGAAATTAAATTCTTTGTTAAAAGTTATAATAAAAACATTAACTTTTGTTGGTAAAAAATCTCTAATGCAATAAATTGTTTATTATGCCTTGGAGGCAAAAGTATTATTTCAAAAAATTTTCCTTCTCAAACAAGATTATTCACCACACTGACCTTAGCCACATGTCAGTTTGCAATAGTTTTCTGGGAATTAGGGTACATTACCTGCATCTTCTACCAAAATTTGAACAACCAATGGTATCTCATTATTACCAGGGATATAATTAAGCTAAAAATAACAAACATCCAAATCATTTAAATATAACTGAGGATGTCAGTCAGTCCACAGTTTAAAAACAAAAGCCAGCGCGCCAGCTATTCATTAATTTTTAAAAATTTGGTTACGTTTTATTTGCTACAATACTTTAATTGTATTTCAAGTTTATCAGATAAATATAAAAGGAGGATTTAACATAAAACGTTGTGTAAAGTTGAATTTTTTACTTTTTCTAAAAATATTTATCAAAAAAAAAAGAAAATAAATAAATAATATAAAGCGTTTAGAAATTATTTATAAACAATAATACTGATAAAACAAAAATTTTCTGTAGAATTAAATAGCATTTTGAATGAATAAAAAAACCTTGAACAATCCCGAAACACGGCTGACAGTTTTTTTTCTTTTTTTCCCTTTAGGTATTGCCAACTGAGTAAGTAATTCTGATGAAGTGAAATGCATCTTGATGAATTTACAAATGCTGGCAAATAAAACTTTTGTCATTAAAACAAATTCAACCATTTAACTACCATTTAAAGATCAATGTTAAAATCATTCGTCTTACATGGTGGATTCCTCTTGGGTAGTAAGAGAGTAAAATTGTTTTATGTGTTAATTATTTCAAATTTTCAAGGTTGGCTGAAACCTTCATATCTACACATAGATCTTTTTCTTTATAAGCACCAACTTTAGTAGAAAAATTTGAACTTTGAAAGTTTTACAAGAGTAATATAAACAAAGAATTTAACTTAACAACTGACCTCTGACGGTTGAAACTCTTCAGGATTAATCATTAGAGGGCTTTTAAATGTTTGGCCAGAACCTTCATTAAATCTGAGCAGATCAGAAGTAAACTCAGGTTTCCGTGTTGTATAGCTACATAAAATAAAATATAAAAAGCATTTCAATCTAAAAAATCACAAAATGCAAGTAAAAATTAATTATATAATGCAGTTTATTTACAATAAAAATATTACAATATTATCAAATAAAAATTGTTTTAGTAAATATACAATTTGAAAATATTATCCATAGAATCTTTATAATAGAAATAACAAGCCTAGCAAATTAATTCTATAAATCATTTTATTGCAAAACCCATTTCTAGGTCAAAAGCATCATGAAATATTCATAAAATCCCATTAAAAATATAAGCCCTTTTATAAAAAACATTTGTTTAATAAAAATAGACAACTGCATGGTGCTTTTGTAAACTTCTTAATCATTAAGCCTAAAGTCCAAATACTTTGCTGTTATAACAAAAATTATTTGCTATTTTAGGTTAAATTCAATAGGTTTTTGTTACTTCAAAATTCTATAGAAACCTAAAAAAAAGTAAAGTGGTTTGTCTTAGTTGACGCATTAGACAGTGACCGGAATAAATGCCAGTAATAAAGGCAACAGGAAATTTTTCAAACTTCACTCTCCTTAAAGCCATACCTCTTCCCCCTCTTCCCTTTTCCTGTCCCATATCCACCCCTCTCAACCTTTTTTTTTTAATTTAAAGAAAAATATTGTGTAACATTTTATAAAAAATATCATGCTGACCAAAAAACATTTGACAGAAAAACAATAGTATTTAAATTACGAACAAGAGTGACTTGGCAGTATATATGTATGACAACCTGTCATGTCATGACTTCTGAAATAAAGGCCTGGTATACATTTCATGTGAGAATTCAAAACCCAAAACATATTTTTAAATTTTAAAGATTTCTGAACAAAACTACGTGCTTTATTATTTTTTAATTTCTTTATTATGATCTCAACAGTACTTAGGAATCCCTTAAAGTCATACCCTGATACCTTAGTGACTCTGATGACACGGTTTCTTTTGCCATAAGGTGAACTTGAATGGAGCATGTGATGTCCGTATCGAATGTAAACTCAACATAGTAAAGACCTACTTGATCAACCTCTGCTTGTTTTTCTTCCCTAAAAATAATAAGCATATTTCATATCTGATGAAACAAGTTTAAAAGAAAATTTGTGTATGATAAAATTGAACCATAAAGCATTTGCATTAATAACCAAAAAAAAATAAAATTTATCATGCAAAAAGCTCTACCAAATAATAATACTTTTAATCAAAACCCCTTCAGTGGTAATGTCAAATCATGTCAAAAAACCCTGGGTAAACATGGCCTTAGGTTCAGTAATACATACAAAAATTCTGAATATAAAATAAAATAAAATACATAACTAAAATTTATCAATTCTTAGGTATCCTCGTAGGTTTTAGATATGCACATAACTCAAAAATATCTATAATGATAATATTTGGAGCATACATTGATTGCTGAACACAACTTATCTGAAACAAGTTTGAAAGATTTTATAAAATAAAAATTATGAAATGCTAAATCTAGTTGTTAACCTTAATTGATTTTACGGGTGGAAAAATTTCGTCAGTTTCTTTCTTGAAGTTTTCATTAAATAATTCCATCATTCTCTATTTTGACAATAAATTTTGTAATAATAATTAGAAAAAATTTTGTAACACTAAAGTACACTATTAGAAGCATGAAATTAATCATTGGAATTGACTGAAAAAGATTTGCACCAACACACAGTTTAAAATCCCCATTATGCATAAATTATTAGACAAAAATTTTAAACATATTGTAGAGAATTTCAACAAAATAGAAGCATAGTCAAAAATTAAATCTTAACAGTTAAAAAACAGCTAAAATTTTTGAAGCAAGACAGTAAGAAAGTATTTGAATGAAATCAGAAAAAATAATCAAGTCACTCTGGATGCAGCAGTACAACATAGATACTATTTTTGTTAATATCTATTAACCCCATTGAATTCAAGTAATGTGTGTGGACTAAACTAAATTTCCATCTATTGGCGTTAACTCACTTGACCAGTTTTAGTGTATCTTTCCGTAGATGTACCAAACTGCGTACAGTGTTACTTGCTTCACTTTTCTTAGAACTTGCATAAGGAAACTGAAAAAAGTACAAGATGTTATTGATAAATGGAATCCCTGGTAAACAAGCTTAAAAAAATAATTCTCAATTTCCCAAAAATTATCAGAAATTTATTTTCTAAAAATTAAAAAAATAATTCATAGAGTCGATCTAAAAAATTTCTTTACTACACAGAATTTTAACTTTGGATGACCTAGGTCCAGGATCAAATGATTTAGCCGACATGTAACAATTACCAAACACATTATTATTAACATAAACTTCAACGAAATAATTCAGGTGAAAGGTTCCCTTGACAATCATGCAGAACTAAAAACTGAACATCTGTACATCTGTAGAGCTAAAAATTGGGTAACAAAAAAATCGCGAGAAAAAATTCAAACAATTCTTTTTAACCTAAAACTTCAAAAATTGCACCTGATAAATAAAAAAGGAGAATTTATGAAGTAACCATATATATTCTCAAGTAATAAATGAAGCAAGATGCCTGATCTATGCATATATCAAAAATCTTTCAATAATAGTTACTTGACAAAGTTTCATGAAATTATACCATAATTTTATTGTATACATTTACTTTTATCATGTAATGAAAACAAGCATAATCTTCTCTTATTTTGGAGGAGCTACACAGATCTGCAAACATTAGTCAAAATATTTTTTATATTCAAACTTATGAGAATACCAGCTGTATCTAGCCACAGGTGTTCTAAAATTGCTGTTTACATAAACCTAGTGGTAAAATTCATTTGGAGTCTTTAGAATTCTAGAGGAAAAATACAATTCCTTTTCCAACAAAAAAACATTGAATATAGCCTAAATTTACCAAAAGAACAACTAACATTTTTTCACAACAAGAAGATTGACCTGTAGCATTAGTCTAATATTAAGTCCATGACTTTATAAAGAGCTCATTTAATTTTTTAAAGGAAACTAACTACTTTCATTTTTCAAAGAAAAAAAAATGTTTTTCTTGGATCAAAATTGCGTCTTATTGCTAATACTAGGTCGCGAATGTCAACAAATGTAAACTTTTCAGAAATCAATTATAAATAAGGATCTTTAACCTAGTTTTTAGCTTAAAATGGAACTTAAAGACATTTTTCAGATAACTTCAATCAAAATATTATACAAATTTTGAATTTTTGGAAAAGAACTTGAATCCTAATATTGCTGTGAGTGATCTAAAATCAACAGTGATGTAAAATTGATATTATTAAAAGTTAATTATTACTTTTATATATATTTATTATTATTATTTTAATGAAGTATTAATTATTTTTCAAGGCATTAAATTTAGCATCACCTTTAGCAAAATCATTCTAAATATTTTCTTATATCAAAATTGGCCTCTAGCTTTACTCGGCGCATTTCAATGTAGCAATTTCATAAAATATGTCTTCGAGCATGGCAGAAATCACCAGTATAATATTTTTTCACGCTCATCCAAATGGTTTAGAATATTCAAAAAAAATAAATTTTCTCTTGTTCTTTTTCTATGAAACTTGTCCAATTAATTAAAATCAATTATTTAAAATGCTACATAAAAGTAATTTAAAAACTTTTTCACGTTACAAAAATTCAAAGTATCTATTTAGCACCTTTTTCATACCCAAGTTCTAACACATTAGGCATAATGATTAAAGATAACCTCCAACCAAACAAAAAAAACTTACCGGCATTGGTTTATTAGGGAGATAATTTAAATCACTGTTTTCGCCAAACAGAAAAGTCTCAGGATTCATATTCTCAAATTTCTCCCCAGCCATCATAAAATATGAAGAAAAGTAGTTACCTACAGTAAAATTACAACAGTAAAAAGCAATGTTATCTTCCTCAACATAATCAATTGAATAATTAGTATAAAATTTTATCAATAGGTGAAGTGAGGCAAGGCTGAGTTTATTTATTGATTTCCAAACCTAATGCTATATAAATAACTAAAATGATAATAATTAGCTTTTGATAGTTTGAAACTTATTTTTTATAGTTTCCATAAACTTTTATATACACTTAACCAATGTACATCTTGCTGGTCACAATAATAGGCATGTTTCGACAAGTTTCTTTGGTGTGATCTTAAATTTTTTACATTTACCTAGCAAGAATTCATTCAAATGTATTCCTATAAAAAAAAAAAAAAAAAGGAAAAAAATTTGAATGAATTCTTGCTAGGTAAATTTTTTACATTTACCTAGCAAGAATTCATTCAAATTTATTCCTATAAAAAAAAAAAAAAAGTAAAAA
>JAUZNK010016673.1:0-21937 GCA_035046665.1 Euphysa ruthae
AAATATATGTTAATTACTATAAATATATGTTTATTACTATAAATATATGTTAATTACTTTTATCCAAAAAAGCAAGAAAAATCACTTTACTCGTTTTTCCCAGAAAATTGTAATAATCTTCATGAAACATGGAAAGTTTCAAAATAGTCTTTTCCCAAATATTTTAAAATTTTCTTCTGTTTTACCTCTTTTTTAAAAAGTTCCAAACTGCTATGCAATAATTATAGGCCCATCTCTCTTTTGAAATTTAGTTAAATTCTTGAAAAGCTTATGTATTCATTGTTATATTCATTTCTCAATTCTTTTAATTCTTTTAATTGACCAAACTTCATTTTGGATTTCGCACGAATCATTCAACCTCTCATACTTTTATTATTAGTATAACAGAACAATAAGAAAATTTCTTGTTATGGTCATTTTGCTTGCAGTATTTTTATTGATCTACAGAAAGCATTTGATAATGTGGATCACTATATTTTAATTTCTAAATTGGAATATTATGGTGTTCGTGGAATCACAAAAGAGTTTTTTTTTTTTTTTTTCATATTTATCTTATTGTAAGCAGTGTGTCTCATAAAACTGTAATTTGTGGTGTCCCCCAACTCTCTGTTCTGGGTCCTTTGTTATTTTTGTTATATGTAAACGATTTGAAATTAGATTTTCATCTGTTCATCATTTTGCTGGCAACATTAACTTACTACACATTTAAAAAATCATTAAATTCTCTTTTTATTAAGGTTAACCTTGATCTCAAGGGTATAGTACATTGGCTAAATGCTAACCTTATTTATTAAATGTGGGAAAAACAGAATTTATTAATTTCTCACCTCCTTGGAAACCAGTTAATATCAATGAGGTCACAATCAAAATAAATTGTAAACGTCTATCCGTCTAAATTTATAAAATATCTTGGAAATCATGACAATTTGATATTGACGAACTTCTTAAAAAACTCAACAGGTCTAACAGTATGCTTTCTAAATTTTGATACTGTTGATAAATCTACTCTTAAAAGTATCTATTTTCAATTTTTTAATCTCAACTTAGTTACTGTTGCCAGGTATGGGGTCAAACAGGTAATTATCATGTCAATAAAATATTTTCAGTGCAATGCTAAGCTATCAGAATTATAACTTTTTAACCTTTTAGATCTGATACATCTGAAACCTTTAAAGTACTTAAAATTCCCACTCTGTTATATCTTTTTAAAACTCTAAATGCTATGTTTGCTTTTGATTCTTTAAATAACAATCTTCCATCTTCAATTTCAGATTTGTTTTACAGAAACCCGATTAAATCATAATTATAGAGCTCGTTACTATGATAAAGCTAAACCATGTGTTAGATTTTATAATACTCAAAGGTATGGTAAATATTCAATTATTTATCAGTGAGTGGAATAAATCTCTTGTCTCATTAAATACTGAATTTAACAAACTTAAACTTCGTACTCGTGTGCCTTCTTTTCTCCATCTGAAATGGTATCAATTCAAAAAACCGATCTTAAAAATTTTTTTCTAGAATTTTTTAAAATTAAATTTTTCTATTCTCGTATCTTTGTTGTGTGTAATTCTCTGTGAAAACATTCTGGGCCTAATCAATAAAATCAGTTTTGTTTAGGTGTCACTCGTTTGGTCAAGATTCTATTGAGGACTCCGTGTTTCAATTGTTACTTATTTTATTTTTAGTGGCTTGTTTGTAAATTATTTATTTATTTTTCAATTATGAAATTGTAGCGGTTGTTATAGAAAATAATTAAATCAAAAAATAAAAGAAAAAGTTAATAAAATTTTTGCCACTCTCAATGGGAAAATGAATTTTCATGTAAAGAGCTTAAAGGAAAATAGAAAACTGATTAAATTTTGTTAAAAAATCTTCTTTTTTTTTGCATGGTTTCCGTTATTCTATTTCTGATCATTTTGACATGTTGGCTGTTTTGATAATTATATAAAAGCATTGTTAGTGTAGTATTTATAAAAAGTTTTATATTTTGGTACTGATTTTTGCATATTTCTAGTAAAATCTAATTATAATTTAAAGGGCTTTTCTTTTTCTAGACTTTTAAACGATTATTCAGGTTTATCTAGTTTAAAAGAGATGAAAGATTATATATATATATTTTTTTTTGTATTTCTGTGCAAATTATTTATACTTTCATGTGATTTGTATTTCAACAGTTTGTAATTAGAAAAGACGTTTATCTGATGTCATTTGCACTATGATATTATCGAGTTATTTTAAATTTTTTTTGACGAGCGCTTATTTTTTTAATGAAGCTGAAGTTATTCTTTATAATTTTTATTTAAAAAGAAAAACTTGAAAAATATTTTTTAGTGATAAAATAATTAGGAACCAGACTTTATAAAAAAATTAATAAAATCATCTTAATTTTAGGATCCCTTTAAACTTTTGACTATTTACTATTTTGTTTATTTTTTTGTACTTTAATATCCATAATTTGGTCATATTTTTTGATGGTCCCATATTTTATTTTCTGCAGGGTGTGTTAGCATTGCATTCACCAAACACTGGTATTATAGATTATAGCATGCTTGCTAAAAGGTTTGCATTGTATTTTGTTCAAAAAGGTGGAACTCTTGCATATAATTTTAAGGTACTTGTTATTTCATATATTTTTGTTAAATCGGTATGAGGTTGGTCTTTTTTGTCATCTAATTTTAAACTAAAAAAAAAATTTATCCAGAAAGCTTTTTTTGTTTAGGCTTGCACCCAAACATGGCTTCCAAACCCTGAAACCTTAAGGAAAAAATATCTAGATTAGCTTTTTGCTGATGAATATTGCTATTAATTATTACTATTATAATATTAATTCTTACAGTTAATTATTACAATAGTTTTCTTTATTACAGGTAAAAGATATTCATCATACGGGATCTCAAGGTGTGGTAGTTTTTAAAATGACATAAATTTGTGAAATATGGTGATATGGATAGATTGGCGGGATTCATTCTCTCAGTCTCAGCAATTATTATTTTGTTATTTTCTAGACTTTACAACTTCTTTTCTCCTTTTTTTTAAATATTAATTTTCATCAGACTTTGTTGTAATGCTTATTAGGAATGATTGAAGCAGAGGCTGTAATTCTTTGTTTTTAGTGAAGTATTTCATATCAAAATAGCACTAATAATAGAAAAAGGTTTTAATCAGTGTATTGAAGGATTTTTTTACTTTCATTACTGCTCTAATTGAATTTCACTTTATCTTTGCTTCCATGTTTGCATATTATCTCAAAGAATTCTAATTATGTAAGGGGAAGGAAAATCGTAAGTAAATATTTTTAAATATTTAATAATAATTTTTAAAGAATTTTTTAAAGCAGATCACATTCTCATAATGTGGTCTATAGCCGTGATATCGTTGCCATGATATATCTATGTATACACCGTATTTTAAATGTTAGGTTTAAATTTTAATATAAGTGTTTGTGAGAATAATTATTCTACCATAGTAAGTTTCTATATAAATATGATCATTTTATATCCTTATTTTTTTTCTAAATTTTACTTTTTACTAGATCCAGACTATCCTGTGAGAATAATTGGAGAAAAAAAGGTTTGTAGGAATTTAACTAATGATTATTTTAATCTTTATTTTCTGTAACTAATGTTAAAGGGAATGTCTAAATCACAGGAACTTAGTTTTTTTATTTGAAGTCTCTTCCTTTCTCACTTTGACAATGATAGTATCATACTTGGCTAGTTTTGGGTGCGTGATGCACCTCAAGCATTGTGTCAACAGTCTAAAATTACATGAGAAGCATAGGAATTTTTAGAATGTTTGTGTTAAGTAAATTTGTCGTTCTAGGAAGTTGTGTCCTGCAAATACGTTATCTCTTGTAGTGGTTTATATGCAGACAGGTTATCAGCACTAAGCAAGTGTAAGAAGAATCCTGTACTTGTTCCATTTCGTGGTGATTACTTGATGTTAAAACCAGAAAAAGAACATCTCGTTAAAGGAAACATATATCCAGTAAGTTAAGATTTTTCCTGCAATATATAATACTTTTTGTTTTTGTATTAGAAATCATCACAAGCAATAAAAAAAAAAAAAAAAAAAAAATAGTGATAGTTTATGTTTTTAAAACTAAGGTAGAAAAATATATGAGGGTGACTTAAGTAAAAAAACAGCTGCGCAACATTGAAAAAAGAAGAAGTAGAGTACTTTTTATTTTAAGTAATTTTATTACATTTGGAAAGAAGTTATTAATTGTTAAGCTGTCATGGGGATAGAATTTTAGGCCAAAAGGCAAGGGTATATGTTTTTGAACACGCAAATCATCTAAAGCCAAATTCCCTTTTGACAGGTACCAATTTTTGAAGTTCAGTGGAGTTTAATACTCAAATTTGATTATCTTATTACTGGGAAATAACTTTTGATCAATATCTCTTTCATAATCCATTAACTTCTTAAGTAGGGTTATGGCTAGAATTGGTATACTAAAAGTAGTAGTCTGATAAATTTAAAGTGACTTTTCTTTTTATTTTGTCAAGTTCTTCAAGAAAAATGTATTCTTAGAACAGATGAGCTTTAACTTTAAATTTTTAGCCTTATATGCGCATTAATCCTACAAAAGTACCTTAGACTTTTGTTATTTGATCTTTGTAAAATTACTTAGAACTATATAATTTTTACTAGAAGAAGTTTTTATTCTGGAGATCTACAAAATCAGGCTTTTGTTTATATTTTTACTCAAATTATTTAAAGGTGCCAGACCCTGCATTTCCATTCCTTGGGGTTCATTTCACTCCACGTATGGATGGAAGAATTTGGCTCGGTCCTAACGTAATCCTATCACTCAGTAGGCAGGGTTATGACATTACGCAAATCAATTTTAAAGACTCATTTGATACCTTAACAAATAGGTAATTTTAATTTTGCTTATCATTTCATCTTGTTTTTATGTAGGCTTTCTAACTACCTATCAAGCTGCCATGTTTCTTTTTTTAAGCTGAAGACTTTGCTTCATATTTCAAATTGCTAAAATTCTTATTTCCTTGGTCGAAAAATTTTGACATGAAATGATGAATTATAAATTTTCTTTATTTTTGGTAGATATGAAAATGCACATAATTGAACATTACACAATCCTCTAAATCCTTTTTTTCCCTTCTCACTAAACTATTGAGAATTTATTACAGAAACCTAGTATCTTCTATTCTAGGAGCTTTTGGAAAATGATGCGAAAGCATTGGAAAATTGCAGCAGGAGAACTTTATGGTGGGTTCTTTAAAAGCACCATGGTAAAAAAACTTCAGAATTTCATCCCAGAAATCACTCCTAAAGATGTTATGTGGTAAAACTCTTTATCATTTACTTACATGTTGAGATTTTCTATTTGCTTTAAGGTTTTTACCAAAGTTGTGATGTTTTAAGTGTTTAAGGAAATTTTGTTAAAAAAAAATATTTTAAGGACAGTTTATTCGAACTATAAAGGATTTTTTGATCTTATATACTATATAGAATTTTTTTTTTTTTTTTTTTGCATTCCTGTTTTGTTGCTAATTTACTTGTTTGCCAACCAAGCAATAATTACTAATTTTTACTCGGGATAGTCATCTTAGTGAAATCACTATTATTGATTGGATTCCGCTTTTCAATGCTACTATGGTTTATTGCTTATTGATTTTACTACTATTTTATGTCTTTGGTACTGTTTTAGGGGGCCATCTGGTGTCCGTGCACAAGCTTTGACTTCAAATGGGGAACAATTGAACGATTTTTATTTTGATCAAGGTGAAGGTGAGCTTGGAAAACGCTGCTTACATGTTCGAAATGCTCCATCTCCAGCTGCAACATCTTGTCTTGCTATTGCCCAAGTAGTAGTTGATAAATTGGAAAATTTGTCAGCACGGTAGCATGAAATATCTATATAGCATTTGTTAACATTTTAGTGTAAAATGCGATTTCTGAAATTTTAAATTTCATTGTAATCTTTTGTCCAAAAATGATTTTAATATGGTTAAATGACATTAGCAGGTTTTTTTTTTGACCCATATCAAAACCAAAAAATATCTTTTCTATGGATACGAGTCAAATTCTAGTTAATTTGTGACTGAGCCAACATTAAGGAAAAGCTTTCTGAAAACACTTTCAATGACTTGAATTTTTACCTTTTTTCTTTTTGCCTGTAAAATTACAAGTTCATTTACTTTGGTCTGGTTTTAAATACATTATCTCTTCACAATAATTTCACAAACCAAAAAATACTCTTAACCTACTATAATTCTCACACACTTTACCACATTCCGTTCTGTTTTTCTAACCAGAAGATAATCTATCTGTCTCTGACAACCACTCAATGTTATTAGTCTACTCTGTTTCTTACTGGACAAGGTGCTGCAAAACACCATGTATGTTGCTACTCCAGAATCACAAAATCTCTCCCTTTCATTATTTAAAATATTTCATTATCTCAAAACCTAAATCCCCATGCACACTTCCTATAAACTTTAGATGACTTCCCAATATGACCACTAAAGTCTCCACTGACTATATAGTCAGTGGATCTGTTAATATATATCAACAGATCTTTGCTCTAACATTCCAATTACCTCATGTGCTTGGCCTCACAGTGTCTAGCTATCATTAATGTAACATTGTCTGCCTTGTAATTTGATAAATGGTTAAGGATCTGATGATGGCTACAGTTGATCTATCCTGCAATCCACGACACATTTACTCCTTAAAGTTTCAGCCCTAGTTATGCAATTTGTCTGATCATCTCAAATTCTCATTGCCATTAAAATTTTATAGCATTTTTTTTCAGTTGGATGCTCTTCTTCATCATGCTAGTTTTTAAGGACTAGGTATTTTTCAGTTGGATGCTCTTCTTCATGCTAGTTTTTAAGGACTAGGTATTTTTTTGGAAATGATACCATCACAATGACGTTTTCACAGAACAATTCTTCAATCACACAATATTTTAACTAGGTTATAGCAGAAAACATTTGATCCCTATTATATAATAATTTTAAACTTTTTTTCTTCTTTTTTATTCTGTTAAAATTTTTAGACTATAACAAAATGCAGCAAAAGTGTATTTTAAATACATGTATTAGCAAATAAAAGTATAAAATGTTTTGAGTGAGCTATTCATCTGCCAGACATAGGCCTTGTCACAATCATTTGTAAGTAGCTAATGAAAACTTTTTGATGTACTACTAGTCATATTCTTTAGTAGTAGTCTAGTAGCCAGAAGGGTAAACCATGCATATGTTTGGGGCAAATTTTAACCTTCACAAAGGTGTAGTAAGTAGTATGTAGTAGTCTAAAGTTTCGAAAATTTTATGTTGGACATAAAAAATTTTATTTGATGTGTGTATTTTACAGACCAGAATGAGAAAAAATGACAATTTTTATTAACTAGACTATACTATATTAATTCATCAAGAAATAAATTTTAATAATAAATATATTAACATATTTTTTTTAACACATGTTAAGCCTAATAGTTCAAAATTTAGAAAAATAAATATAAATTTTCAAAAATATTTATGTTCATTTTCAGAACCTGACAATGCTTTTTTTTCAGAATCATGAAATGTCAAATGTTTCTGATTCAATTTTAAACATTAAAAGCACTAATCAAATCACTTCTGAAAATTGCATGTAGTGATGATAATGCGCTTATCAAATGACTAGAACTTGTTCCAATTTCCAAATAGATTGATGTGTTTAATTTAGTCTGATAGTACAGTGCTAGGAGAGCAACATCAGAGTCTAATGTGACAATATTTACAGACGAAAAGCCCAATTCTGCAAGAAGGATGCACAAAGGAATATTTTAGTGTCTGCTTCTTCTTGTGAACTCAAATTCAAAATTCCATTTGTTGATGAAATGCAACATGCTTCATCTTTACAGGCAATTCTTTGTTTTCTAAAATCGGTTTATGAATAAAATTCGAAGACCAGTCACTAAGAATAAATTTTATCAACTCGTTTGTTTGTTTGTTGTCTGTATCTCTTAGGAACTTAGAAAACTGTTTAGGGTTTTTTTGGTCTCCTCTGGTTACTGTAATTCTTAACGAACCAATGTTTGATCGTCTCGTCTTTCAAACGACTTTACAGAGTTTGACAAATAATGATCTGTAACAAAAAAAGATACCCATGATGACCCTTTTGTAAAATTTTTAAGTATGTAGCTTGAAACCTCAGAAAATGTTGCAAGTGTAAGTAGTAACTTTTGCAACAGAACCATACCGTAGTATATGTAGGGACTATTTGGTGGGATTGTATTAATTTTAGAGATTGAAGGTTTGAGCAATGCAAACAATTTTCATATATCATTTTTGGTCCATCAGGGTTTACAGTTGAGAGAGGTACCGATGATAGCTCATAATTAAGAACCTGTTTAACCTTACGTCGCTCTCTTCATAAATAATAAGCAGCCTTGCAAATGTTTCTATCAGATTTAATGGCAAATTCGATTCCTTTTACATTAACAGTCTTTTACCCTAGTGAATCAAAGGTTACTAATTTTAACTTCTTTATGGGATCATGAAAACCAAATTTATTTGGTTCGATTTGAGAAGCCGCAAACACGTATAAACCATTTTTTCCGTTTTCCTCAGAACTGAGGAAATCACTGTGATGATAAACTTCTTATAGAATCGCTATAATTGAATGTCCTAAATGATTTAGGCAATTAATCAAAACCTTTGAACCTGTTTTTTATTTTGTAAAGAGTCCCACTTGTACATGTTTTACAGTCTTAATCTTACCACAGGTTGCGTTATATAAAATATCTTGACCAATTTGTTGAACTGAACATGCTATTCTCAGAAATTTATAATTATTTTCTTTTTTATGCACTGTTGTTAAAAATAATTGAAGCACTCGAGGAATACTAACATTTTTGTTTGTCATTTTATCTGCGGTTAACAAGAATAAAGACTTTCAAACATAATAATTTCTTCTCTAACTAGGCTTGCTATTTTTTTTACTTTATCACAGTCTTGCATTGGGAGGGTGCTGTCTGCGTCTTTGTCAGTATGTATGTTGATACTGTATAGAAGTTTTAGTGATCCTTCTTTTCACTGAAAGAAACCTATTTCATCACCAAAGAGCTTTATCAAATGGTATTTGACCTGCCGATTTTCTGCTCCTTTAATATCACTTCCCCGATCATTCTGTAGTTTAATATGAAATTTCCTGAAATTTGAAAGTCGAGTTATTTCTCTGTTTTTAATAATAATCTCATGAGCATAATTCTTTAGTTCTCTTTTTTATCTTCTTCAGAAGATTCAATGACGGGATTTCATAAACGAGCAATGTTTCCATAACAACGTTGAAATTGAAACTCCTTTGCAAAAACTTCAGAGACTGAAATGGTTTTTAATTGAGCTAGTATATTTTGAATATTTAGATTTTTTGAATTTTTTTCAAGGCAATACAACACCTCTGCTCTAGATGTTGTTATAAATTTTGTAATTGATTCGTACCCACTTCCATTTGTGGATTTTTAGCAAGGACGACATACTTTAAAAAAATTAAAAATTATATACTTTAATAGAACAAATTTTCTGTATCTTAATCAGAATAATTTTGTAGGAAACAAGCCTTGAAGCTAGATTTCTGTGAATTAAGTACATAGAACAAGTAATCAGTATACACATTCTTTATATTTATTAAAACTGTAAAATGTTTGTAAATATAAATAAAAATAAATAAATATAAATATAAGAAAAATAATACCTTTTTCCGGTTTGACTCTTTTGAACTTTTTCTCGTATTGCTGCTAGAGCTTTCACGTTTGGATGTTTTGAATTTTTCTAAAGTCTTTTTATGAGTGTATATCTGGTAGCATTTTCTGTGATATCCAAACTTTTCAACATCAGGTAAGGAGTTGTAAAAAAGTGACAACTGGTCTTCCCTAATGGCAGAGGTGACTAAAACGATCTAAAAAATTGGGTTGGATAAATGTATTAGCGATATCATAAAAATGTAGTGGGCGTATTAGACTGTTCTAAACTCAAAAACAACTATATAATTTGGTAATTTCTAAAAGATATGCACTAAGGAATGTGCCTAGAAATATACAAACAACCATGCACGCTAGTCTCAAAAATAAATCTAAATGAGACTGTTTAGTGTATCAGAACATTAGTTTTATTTGAGATTTCCAAATAACAATTTTCGTTAATCTTTTCTTACAAATAAAACCTTAATATAATAATTTTGTCACTTTGCCGTTCCCAGTCGTATGATGTATGATACACACTAGTATTGAATTAATTTCTTGTTTCCTCTTTTTTCTCTTTTCAGGGGTATCAAGCATTTCCATTATTTTTATGTCTAAAATCAAACAATGATGTTATACAAATTCAATATCAATAGATAAATGTTTTTGCAATCAAAATCCCTGATATTTGAGTCTGCAAATCAAATTTTAAGTTCTGGTTTGCAAAATACACAAATGAAATGTTATGAAGTACTTTTAATTTACATTTTGTATAGTCGTTTACCATCTTTTACAGTAACTTCCAATTGTTTTTTTCATGTATATTCACTTTTAATGGCATGGGATTGGGAAAATCTACTCATATATAATCTAGTCATATTGTAATATTGTCATTTTTTCTCATTCTGGTATATAAAATTCACAAGCCAAAGAAACTTTATGTCCAACATATACTACTACACTTTAGTGAAGTTTAAAATTTGCCTCAAACATATGCATAGTTTACCCCTCTGGCTAAATTCTGAGGTTAAAGCAAACAGTTTCAACTGAAATCTTCTACTGGAAAAACTGATAGTAAATAAACCTCTATCTTTCAATATTACCACAGGTAAATATATAGGAAACATAAAATAAAGTTTGTTAAAACTTTACAGGGAGCGAAACCAACCAGATAATTGTATTTTAATGTTTGGGATAAACAATATTGAATACCATTATGAATTGCTGATAGAAAGTTAAAATCTGTTAAGAACTTTGTTAATGTTAACTCTGTTACTTGATAATAAATCTCTTGTATATTGTTGAAGCAAAGTTTAATATGTTATAAATGTGTTGAATTGTTTGCTGTGATTTGAAATATGGATGTAATTTTACGTAAAATGACTGGGAAATGTTGGGTATAACTACAAGTTAAACAAGACAATGCAGACAAAATCTTTATCTTCTGCATGCAGATTGAAAATATAGAAAAGTCAGGAAATTTCAAAAGTATGGATTTAAATTTGAATATTTTTAAATTAATACTGAGCTATTATATCCATTTAAGTTAATAAAAATCTCTTTGTATCTTTATTTACTCAGTTTTGCAATATAGATTTTGTTATACACGCTATATAGATATTTTTGAAGTGTTTTTTTCCCTAATTTTTAATACGTTTTAAAAATTTCTGTGCTTTTAAGAGCTTCTGAGATTGAGAAAAAAATTAGTATTTTCTGAGTATTAATAATGTTAATATTATTAATAAATAAATTAATAGTATTAATATTAATAACTTTTGATTTTTCACTCCAGCAGATTGGCTAACTTTATTTCTTGAATGTTTTAAGTAAAAACTGTAATATGATTTTTTTATATGAAGGAGTAAAAATTTACTAATATTTTATTGACTGTTTGCTCTATAACTTTGTTAAGGAAATCTTTTATCCTGGCTCGTTTTGCCCCTTCATGTTTTGGCAAATAACTTTAGAGATTTTTTTTTATAAAACATAGTGACGAGGTTTTGGAAGTATGAATTAACTGATAAAATTGTAAGATATGAAAATATAAATATATATCCTTATATTAATGTGTAACAATGGATATCGCCATCTCAGAGTATGAGTAGCATTTCGGTGTAGTAAGCTTGGAGTGTTAATTCATCTTTAGATTTTTTCTTTAGCTTATATAAAAAAAAAAGAACTTTTATTACATTTTAGTAATGTAAATAATGGGAGATTGGAGCGGATTTTCTGAGTCTGATCTTCGTAAGCTTAAACAACAAACCAATGCTAAATTAGAACCAAAAAAAATTACAGACAAGCAAAAGATAAAAACAAAGGAAGAGCCTGATATTTCAAACATTACTCATGTTAAAAGAAAACCGATTCCAAAATGGACAAATCCGTCAAATAAAAATAATGATGAAAGTAAAACTTCTATTCTAACTGAAAGTCAAGAAAAAATTCCATTCATGGAAAATGATGGAAAAAATGAGAATGAACGTAAACTAAAAAGCTCAGAATCTGAAAATAAACTGGAAGAAATTCCAGTTTTAGCAGCTTCTATAGAAGTTCCTTGTAAAGAAGACAAAAATATTTTATCAGAGGAAGAAAATGTAGAACTAGAGAAACAAAATATGGAAACACTACAAATGCAACAAAAAATCATAGAAGATCAAAATAAAATGAAAAAAATGCTGATATCTCAGACATTACAAGAGCGTTTCCAGCAGACTAAAACAGAAGCTCAAAGATTGCAGGATGTTCAAAACGAGCTAAACCATTTAGAAGAAAAGCTTCAAGTGGATGTGGAAGCATTGCGTGATAAAATCGAAGAAGCCAGTGTAGAATTTGCAATGGCTGAAAAGCGCTTTGAACGCTCCGAAGCGGAATATGTGGCTGCAAAGTGTGAATATTTTAAAAAGAAAGAATGTAAGGAATTGTTGGTCGAACAGCTGTACCGTGTAATACAAGATAACGAAGTGCGAAAGTCAAACAAGCTTGAAAGTATAATGATTAAGCTTGTTTCTAAAAGTAATCCTTCTAGTCCGCAATGATAAATAAAGTTAATTTTATTGAATTTAATGGTAGATTTTTTTAAGTGTAGATTATTATAACAATTTCACAGAGGCTATGTTTTTTTTAAATTATTTTTCTAATATATTATAAGTATTCAAATTACAATTTTTCTGCAATGCCAGAAAATACTTAATGAAATTTGAAAAGAAAGTTTATTTAGCAGGTATTTATAATATGAGCCAAAAGCACAGAACCATAGGTGTTATTTTGGAGTGGATTTGCAAGATAATTTATTTTAATGAATGGGTGCTTTCAAGTGTGAGTATTTATCAAGATTTTCTATTAGTAATTACTTTAGTTTTCAGGGTATACTAAATAGTTAGTTACGCTATTCCTATAAAAACCTTAAATTTTTAATTGTAACTAGCCTGATGATAGGAGCAGCATGACTCCTGAAACATTGCTCAATAAAATTTTATAACTCATGACATGCGTTTTAACTCTTTAATTATTAATGCCTGAGTTGACAAAAACAAATATCTTTGAAATAATACTAAATAGTGTTCAAGATGTTCTTTTTTTTGAATTTTTTTGCTTTTTTATTACTCACAATCAATTCATTTCTTTAACAGAATATTTATACTGCTATAATTAAGAGGCTATAATTTCGAAACGTCACTCAAGAACAGCTTGATCAATATCTTATTTTTAAAACATTGTTTCAAAATTTACTGGAAAATATTGGTCTAATAGATCCCCTCAAAACTTTAAGCCTCTCCTTATGGTGTTGTCCTAAAATTAAAAAGTTTGAAAGTGAAATAAAAATAGTGGAATTTCTGAATCAATTCTTCTTTACTGATCTGTAGAAAGTAACAGCTGCTTATAGAAATTGTTTAAATATGACTGCATGTTAGATTTCTTATATTAGTTATTCACAACTATAAGAGTTAGATTCACAACTATAATTACACATTTTTCTAAATTTTTTTTGTATTTATTTTTTAAATACTTATTTATATATATTTTTAAGTAATTATTTATATATTTTAAATGTTTTTAGGTATAACTTAAGATATTCTTTTTTCCATATTAAAGTATGGGTCCACTACAAAAAATAATGTCCATTTAATAAAAAGAAGCTAAAATATAAAATTTTTCAACTAAGATAAGTGAGTGAGTGTCTGCTAAAATAATAAGTTGATCTCATGACACAGCTTAAAATCTATGAGTGGTTACTAATCATTAAAGAATATCTTATATACATTTTTAGAATATAAATTGCACATGTGCTTTTAGTAAAGAAAAGTGCCAGTCAATGCTACCCAATCAGATCTACAATTTGTGTTTTTGTAGCTGGTTTTTACTCTATACATTTTCTCTTTCTAATCTAACAATTCTAAAAGAGTACTTAAAAAATAATTATAATTTGTTTTTCAAAGTTTAGGCAATAAGCTATGGATTTGATATTCGTGAATTTCAAGTATTATCTCTTAAAGTACGTTTGTTTATGCTGGTTTCATTGACATACTTATAGGTTAGGAATTAATGCCTTCTCCACACCACTGAAGCATACTTTCCTCAAATATGCACAATCACATTTTAATAATATTTTATATTTATGGATATTATGCTGTTTTGTATTAGAGATAATAATACATTTTGTTCAATAATTATGAATATTTTATGAATAATATTTTGAGAAAACAAAGGTTACAGTTGTTTTACATTGTTGTATTAGTTATTATTGCCAATTCAATGCTGTGAACAAAATAAATGTAACTATCATGTCAATGCACAATGTTCAATGAACAACAAAACAGAATGAATCTGACCATCACATCAATGTACTCAGCAAAATAGATCTAATCACCACATCAATGCACTAAACTGAATAATTATTACTTAAATCTGGAAAAATATGCCAGGTAAATGAATTCATTTTAAATTTTAATTTTTTATCATGGACTTGTAATTTGAATTTTATGTGTTTGGAATTTGTTGTTATTCCATACATTTTTCATAAATGCCTGCCACAATGAGAAGGCGATAATTATGTTGAGTCGATCAAGAATTAAAAATAAGGGGGCTTTGATTAGAAGATTCCACAGAAGGTGCTTATAAAAATGTTTTCATTAATGAAAGTGAAAAATGGCTGATGAGAAAAAAAGTCATGTTAGGAAATATTTTTTAGCTCTCTGGATATATTTCGCATACCTAATAGATATAGACTATAATTTTGTAAAAAATTTGTTTTTTTTTTATCTTAAATGTTTATATTGTTTTATTTTTTGCTGTCTGTTATCTTGTCTTATAATTTTCATGTCTTATAATTTTCATAGCATATGCATATCTGTTTGTGGCAGAATACTTACTTACTTTCTGGCAAGTTATAAGCTTATAGGAGAACTCTTAGCAAAGCTCTGCAAAATTTAAATTTATTTATAGGTGAAAAAACAGAAATGGCTTGGCATTTAAATATTGCTAATAAAAGTGAAATGAAATGTTTTAATTTGTTGGAAAAATCTGATAAGTTTTCATTTTATGTAATGTTTTGACACATTTGAATAAACATTGCTTCGATGTTGCGTCTTCTTTTTTTTTGCAAAGCATAATAACAAAGAGTTATTCTGGAACGAAGGCATTATATATTTATATATATTTTATATATATATTTATATATTTATATCAATTTTGTTTTTGTAAAAACTTTTAATTAATAAGAATAAAAAGTAAATAAAAATGAATAATGTTTTGAATTTTAGAATGGTTAGTCCATGTACCACTGGGAACTCCCGTAATAAAAAATTCTGCCACTTATAGTTTGAAACAGTCAGTAAGTGATAATAATATATCTCAGTGATCTATTACTGATATATGGGCCAGCCTGCTAAAAAAGTTGTTGTTATTGTTGAAGCCACTATATTAAGCTAAAATAGTTCTAGCGAAGATGAGACCTAGATTGTTGACAAAGTCATTGAATCAACCTCGCAAAGTCCTAGTTCTCACTCGGTTGCTCACCAACGACAGGAAAAATGGGAAAAACTTTACGAGTTTGCAATATATTCAGTATCAGGAAACGGATGGTTTTGTTAAATATGCTTCGAATACGGAACTGTTGGAGACTCAAAATGGCGTAGTTAATATGTAAAACTATGGGAACATCTAAAACACACATTTGATAGGCATTATTCATCAGCGAAGCATACAGACACTTTAAAACAACAGCATTACATTCATAGAGCAGTAGAGAAAGATTCTGTCTAAAAACTTGCTTTGCACGTATCCGAAACTGCTGAAGCCAAACGAAAGCACCAAAACAGAACTGTTATTAAGAAATTGTTTAAAACAGTGTATTTCATTACAAGCAAAGGATGGGCAATACGCCAAAACTTTGAAAATCTTGACAACTATGTAAAGATCTTGGCGATGAAGATATTGAAGTGCATTTATCAACTCTTCAAGAAATGCTTTTTATACATCTGAGGTAGGTATATGTTTATTCCAGTGCCTTTCATTTTATTTTGAAGATTAGGATAAGCGAGTGTAGAGGTTTAATAATTATAAAGATTTCTTTAATTTTCCATAAAGATCTTTTACTGGTTGAACTCACCTAACCGCTACTTATGAATATAAAACAATAAGACACAGTTTTATATATTAACACATAACTTCATATTGCATTTGCTTAAACACAATTTAGTTTTGTAAGTAAATAAAGTTTCAGTTATTGTGTAAACATTTAGGTAACTATTTACTAAGAAAAATATTTATTACCAACAAGTCCTTTTTATCACGGATAAGTTTAGGGTTTTAAATTTAATAAATCGATCCTTCTCGGTTTGGGTTGCTGGTTATGACATATACCACCCTATTAAAAACATATCAAATATAGAAATCATTGCCTTGCATTAGTTTTTGTGCATTTAATCCCTAAATATGAGTCATTATGCCAAGTAGACGCTAATATAATTGATTTATGGAAGATGATTAAATATTCGTTGGTTAAAAAAGTAATATTTGACGAAGCCCAAAAAACTCACGGTCTCCAAAATCGTAAGTTGTTAAAAGTAGTTACAACTCGGTGGCTTTCACACAGTGAAGCTTCTGATAGAATTATATCTCATGATATATCCCATTATTGATGCACTTGATGCCATCATGTTATGAAAAAAAGAACCAACAGATATAGGGATTAGAACACAGTTTCTGGAACCTGGTAATATTTTGATCACGCTTCTTCTTGCTGATATTCTTCACCATGTAAACAGACTTTTCAGATTTCTTCAAACTTCAAACCTGCTATATAGTAGCGTCAACCATAAAGTTTGGCAGTTACAAGCGGCTGTCTAGTCCACCAATGATAATCATGGACCGCTTTTTAAAGAAAATAAAATAACTTTCTTAAAAAAAATCTCAGAAAGAACTGCGTTAAGTCGCAGTTTAAGATATAATTCAATAATTGACAAAGATAATTTAGTAGGACTAGTCAATGGATTTAAGGAAAAGTTTAAAAAGCCCTTTGAATTTCCATAAGGAAATTGGCGCTGCTCCTGAAATGTATGATGAAGTTCCTTTATTGTTTGTTTTTAACCTGCAAACCGAGTTTAATGAGTCTAAAGTCATCGATCACAGGCAAACACTTAAAAAATTTTTCTGGTTAAACTTCCATTTTTAATGGAGAAACAAAAGCAGCTATGGCTTTAGTTGAATTTAATGACATGACATATGACCAAGTAGTACGTTACTTCATCTCAGATTTCAAGGCGATGAAATTACTAGCAGCAAAATTAAATAAAGTCGTAGCCGATAAAGTTAGATCTGGCGAGTTGCAGAGCAAAGGTATTGAAGCATAACTAGGAGAAGTAAGGTTTCTTCAAGTGAAATTTATGTTAAGCTTTACAAAGATAGAGACCAATATTTTTTAATCATGAAGTTTTTGTATTAAGTATTGCTAATGTCAAACCTGGAGTTTCTGCACTTAACCAAAAAAACCTGGAGAAATTCTTTATCTTGACCGTCTCTAGATGAATTAACGCGTGTAGTGTTGTTGGGTCCAGATAAATTTTATGATGGAACGTGGGAGTAAATCATCGATAGATTTCGAGACAGAAAGAAGGATTGACTTGTAAACTTAACAAGGTTATTTAAATATTGTTTATATAATTCTTCTGAAAAAAAAATGCTTCTTATGTGAGATTACAATTATATCCTTTGTATTTTCATACTTCCTCTTGCCCTACGTTGAATTATGTAAAAAGTTATTATTATTATTAATAAGTTATTAATGATATAATAATATTTGTAAAAATTAAAATTTGGAAATACATATACATAAACTTAAGTAAGAGTCTATACAGTTTAGATATTATCTGTGCAGCTCGTGCTTCAATCTTAAAAAAAAAAAAAAAATGGCAGCCAATAGATTTTTTTTAAATTTTTTAAAGAAATTTTTAATTAGTGCCATAAACAAAATAAGAAAAAAATTTTGATTTCTTATCTTCTTACTAGGACTTTTTGTGACCAAATCATAGGAAGGCTATGACATAGCTAATAATGATTTTTTTTACAGTTACATATAGTTCATAAAAAAATATGGTAGCATTTGCACATTGTTGCTTTGTAATATTTGTGTCTATATTTTGGAATTGACTGATGTAAGAAATAGCTGTCAGAGCCATTCTACTGTAGAATACCTTGAGGTATCGAATTAAAAAAAAAATTTCTGCACAGCCCAACCATGGTGTGCTGCGCTGGTTAAGGAAAGTTGCTAACATGCATATTAGCATTACCAAGAAATTGCTGGTAAAACATCTCTTTTGATACTGTTGCCACCATTACAAGTGTTACAAGTGAAACAATCAATATTATACCAAAAAGAAAAAATGAAGCTTCATAAATATTGTTTAAAAACCTTTAAACCAGGAATTATTTCAACCTAGGAGTTAAACCAAACCTTTATTAAATACAAATACAAAAGGTATTTATAGGGGAACTGGCCCTGAAGATAATTTAGTATATACAGATATAACCTTTTAAAGTATAATAATTAAAAAAAAAAAAAACGGAAGTGAAAAATGTTTATGAGCAAGTTTGTTTGTTGTTGCTGCTCAATTTGAGGTTTAATCAAGTTATATATTAAGTGCAATACAATGGTCTGTCAACCATGACTTTTTGATACCAAGCTTATATGATGTCAAGAGCGATGTAGAGATGTTTACAATTCAAAAACAATAGATGTATTTTGTACATTCTATGATCTTTGATCAAGTAGTCATTGTCTAATTATATTTTAACACTTTATTCGCAGAAAACCTGTTAATTTATTTTTAATGCATTGAAGTGTTGTTATCAATTATAGAAAATGAATTAAAAACATTCTTCAAAATCACAATGGCTGCAAGTGCAAGTGAAAATAAGTTTTCAGTTTCATGGCATGACAGTGCATGGATGCCTATTCTCAATGCTGAAAATGTTCTTGATTATTTTTGTCAGAGAAGTAACACGTTTTATGACAAGACTTGTAACAATGAACATATCAAGATGCAACGGCTTAACCCATCCCAATTGCAGTATGTTTATTTTGGTCTTATTAATTTCTTAATGTTAATATTTGTTCATTTGTAGATCGAAATTAATGAGGAATAGAAAAATTAGAATGAATTGCAATATTGCATATTATATAGTAATTATGTTAAAATGTATTTTTTTAAAACTGTTCTTTGGTTGGCACAAGAACTTGGAATTTATGAAACAAGCAGTAATTTGAAAAAAAAAAAAAAACACTGATTGAAAAATGTCGTTGCCCTCAGAATTACCTATAGCAAATAAAGATGAAAATATTTCAAAACATTTTCTAAATGTTAATTTATTTTTTCAGTTTTCATTTGTGTTTTATTTCCATTTTTATTCATAAATATATTTTGCAAAATATATACATTTTGTAAAAAGTTTTCTGAACGGTTTTCTGCAATTTTTTTTTTCTGCCTGAATATGGAACAATTTGAGTAGAAGTTTCTTAGGATGCTTTCTAGCCATTTCATTTTACTTTTCATTTCATTTTATTTATTTAAACTGTTATACACTACGAGTTTAGTTGAAATATATTTTTCTCTTCACACTATTTTGCATTATGTTTTGTTTAGAATTTATGCTTTTATTGATTTTCTTTGGAAATTTTTTAATTGAATTTTAGCGTGTTTTTGTGAAATTTTGTTTTATCAGAATTATATATTATTATTACGCTTTTGATTTAGACTTTAGCCTATTTCAAAACTAATAATATGCAGATATTTTACAAATTACACTTTGATTTATTTGTAGAATAATGCTTTAAAAGATGGCACAAAGTCGATTTTTTTTTCTTCGTTTTTATGATATAAGGTAAACACATTATTTGTATTGTATTTTATTTTGGACATGCAACTAATGATCCATTTTATGTTTATGTTTATGTATATTTCATATTTATTTTCAGGTTCATGACAGGTTTAGAGTACCAATTAATACATGCGCAAGACCCTATATTGTATATTATCAGAAAACAGATGAGGTATTCACAGACGCAAGGTATTAGTCATGTTTTAGATTGACTTATAAATATAAATGTTTACTCATCATATGAACAGTTTATTCAGAATTGCAGGGAAATTATTTATACGAATTATTTATACAAATTATTTATACAAATTATTTATATGAATTATTTATTTTCTTTTATTTTCCATAAACAGACGAGGGAGCCAAAACTGGGTGTGAAATTAATTATGTTAATTTTTCCCAGTTAAGCATCTTTTAATTGATGTTTTTCTTCATGTATTTACTTAAAAAAAGAATTTTTTCTGATGTGTTTTTTTCTTTCACCGTTTCCTTTATTCAATAAATCTGTGCTTTTTATATTCTTGATATTTATATGCCTCGATATTAGAAGGAAATTCTTCTATTTCATTTATATGCAATCAGTTTTATTAAGATCACCGACTTATTTCTATAGTGCGTCTTATAAAATTTGTGTTGATTTTATTACACTTAAATGCGTGCTTTGTAAAAAATGCCTGGTTTTAGAAACATTGTCTTTTTTAAAGAAAATATAAAAGCCCCGTTTGTATATTTTCAAGTACAATAACTTGTCATTAAAATATTTTAATAATCTAATCGATTCAAAATTACTTGATAAAAAATCTAAGAATTATGAAGTGAAAAGCTATTTCTGAGTAATCTATCATCACAGGATATAATAATTTGTTTGTTATAAATGCTTCCTTCAAAAAGCAATTTTTTATATAACTTAATACCAGAAACTTTCCAGGGGAAAAAAAGTGTTTGAAAAAGAAAGTTTTGTTTTTAATTCTCATTTAATTGTTGTGGATTCATTGTTGTTGCTGTATTTCTTTATATACTCTTAACCTTTATGCCGCGAATGACATACATGTACGTCCAGGAAAATAGCAAAAGACGTACATGTACGTCATAAGACTTTTATATTACTATGCCCATTATAACCCTTTCTCGCCATTATTTTGACTTTTCTGTAATCTCAAAAGGATAAGCTCTAGAAAAAACTTTGGCTTATGAGGTCTGAGCATATTTTTGGTACTACATTTTCAAAAAGTTTTTTTTAAAAAATGGCGACTTTAAAATTAACAGATGATCAAGTTTTAGATTATCTAGATGGCCTTGGATCTGATTTATCTGGCTTTGAAACAAGTACTTCATCATGTACAGGTATTTATGATAAATTTTGATAATTTAATCACATTTACAAATAGTTATTTATTTAGCAAAACTGTTCTTTACTAAATATGGTTGAATATTTTGCTTTTGATATACTGTATCTAGTAAAACAAACTATTTACATAACATAATAAAAATATTGATGCTTTAGAAATAGTTCATAATCAATATAATTACTTAACTAATTTATCTTTACTTTTTTAGCCAACTCAGATTCAGAAAATGATGAAGTCGAAGAGGACGATGATGCTGACACTGACTTCAACCTAAAGGAAAAATTGTCAAATGTATCGCATACATATAGTAGCAGTGATTCTGACAATTAACCAGGTCCTAAAAAGGTTACTTGCTCAGATAGATGCAGTACAGGAAAGGTTCAAAAACTAGTGCAAAAACTCGTGGGGGAATAATTAGAGAAGTTAGACATGGTATCGGACGAAGTTGCATACGTGGTGCGAGAACTCATGGTGGGATAAGTCAAAATAACACTCCAGTTGTTGATGATGGTTG
>JAUZNK010016684.1:0-21934 GCA_035046665.1 Euphysa ruthae
TTTAAAACACAGTGAGTTTGGTACAAGATTTTAAATATAAATTTTAAAATCTTTAAGATTTTAAGTTAAACCACAGTTAAACCACAGTGAGTACCAAGCTTTATAGTTCCCAAACCAAAACAAAAATTTGGCAGTTTCTGAAGTACAGCATTGAGTTACTCTTCTTTTTGTGTGTGGAATTTTTCATTTTTTTATAGACTTTTTAAACGTGATTTATTAGGGGATCTAAGTTTTTTTTGAGTTATTCCTGAATTTGGCTGGAATCCTGCATGAAAATTGCAAAAATAAGTTAAAAAGTACAAAAAATTGAAAGCTTAGCTGTTTTTGAAGCTTTAGCTTGAAACGCCATAAATTTTTCTTAAATGTTTTCTAAATTAGTGTTGTGCTTATCTTCAAACACATCCTAAATTCTTTCAAGTGTCTATTCTTAGCAATTACTAAGTGCATTCTTGACAATATATACAATTCACGGCCATGCTTGAGTTTGCTGTCAAAGTGAACTTTTTATTTACTTTTTATACAAACTCGTTGTTTTATGATTTAAATTCTCAATTAGATGCATAAATTTTGCATTATTTTAAAGTTTTCTGGTATTTTTGGGGTTGGTGCGGTGGTATATTATTGATTAGACATAACATTTTGCGAAAATCACTGCAAGGAAAATCTGTTTTTACTGTAGAACTTAGTTTTAACATGCTAGTATATGTGTAGCAAATGGATCTAATAATTTGATTGGAGCTCCAAACGCCAGCCTCCTTACTCTACAAAATTGAGCTGTTTTTTTTTTTTGTTTTTTTTTTAATTTTTGCAAAAGTTTAAAAGGTGATTATTAAGATTTCATCAATACTTACCAAAAATTCTCGTTTCCCTATAAATATTTCAAATTTGACTAAATTTGTCCCCATTTCACACCACTTCTCTAAAGTTGGTATAAGTTATCGAAAAACCACATTTGGAATAGAGTCTAGAGGGATTGCGTTAAATTTGTCTATGGCACCTTGGTAAATTATGTAATTATTACAACAATTTTGTCAGGATTACATGGGTCTATATAATTCTATATTTCTAGAAATAAATGCTGTGGTTTATACAATAATAATTCTTTGAGAATTTACCACTGAAATCGAAATGATGTCATACAAGGTTTAACCACTATATTAATGATGTCATATTTTTCATGTGTCAATAAACAAACAACATCTATACTGATTACAATGCAGTGACACGCTCTAATTAATAATGCCATCAGAAGTTTAAAAGAAAAACATTTCCTGTGTTAATTAAATGTTTTTAGAGTGCGCCTTAAAAGTTTATCTCATCGTTGAAAAGTTTATACTGAACAATAAATGTTTTTCTATTTGATTAACTCTGTTTACTGTGTAAATTCATATATTTCTTTATTAATAATATTTTGTTCTGTTATTAAAATTCATGTATATTAATCGCTTATCTAAATAACGTTACAATCGAGGTTGTTTTGGCTTGTATATTAAGTATCTTTAATTTAAAAATGAAGTATTTAGCAAAGAAAAGTGAAATCGAAATGTTTGCTACTAACATATTCCCTCATGCTTGCCAAACAAATATATACACGGATGGTAAATGTATTCCAGAAAGTTTAATTCCCGATAATGGTTTTTATGATATTCGTGCCAGTCGAAACTCTTCTGCGTGTAGTGGTTTGGAATTAGTCGTTGATAATGGTAAAGTTGATATAAAAAGAACAGATTTATTAACACATGAACACAATAAATCGGGTAGTGATGCAAAATTACCGGATGTTATCCCGCAGAAAGGACCTGTGACAATAAATCGAGAAAGACCTGTCAAACGGAGTCCTCCGCCAAAACCACCCAGACTCAGTAAAAGTAGTACGAGTTCAACCTCATCCTTGATAAGTTTAGATAATAAAAAACAATCTTTCTCATCGATTCAAAGTTTAGAAAATTTTTCTATGCCATTATTAAAAAATTTAAACAATTCTGGTTCACAGTTATCATTTTCATGTTCTGAGGATTCAGGCTCGTTGACAACTTTAGAAGGAATTAGTTCTACAGGATCGCAGTCACCTCTAGTTGCATCAAATCAACCTTTTAAGGAAAAGTAAGTACCCAGCTCTCTTCAGCAGTGATTCATATATTTTTTAAATTTTTTGTTAAGTTTTCTAGTTTAAATTGTAAGGATCTGCTTTCAAAAATATAAGCATTGGTTTTGAACATATTTTTCAGCAATTCTTATTCGATTATTCCATTCGATTATTTTAACGTGGGGCTAAGAAATAGTTTTACAAACTAATTTATTATAGAAGGACCCACGGGTTTGCTTCTGGTATACTTAGAGCTCCCATTTGAGCTTACGGTAAAGGAAATCATTGGTCTCTAATAGGGGTCGAACTCGCACCTCCATGACAAAGACCCAAGACTTAACCGCTCGGCCAGACAATGTAATTCTTAGTCGCATGTAAGTTTCACAAAATTCTTGCCGCAAAACCTTTTGTAAAATTAATTTTATAGAATCTAGATAAGTCTTTTGCATGAATGTCCAAATAAACATGTAAGCTTTATAAACTGTGTTCAAGGAAACTCACTGAATTCCTCAGGTACGCCTTCAAACAAAATTTTTAAGTTATAACAGCTTAGCAGTTGCATAGAATAAGGTGATTGCTTGTTTTTCTACAAAAACTGTTATTGTTTACTGTTACCTAAAGTCATAACTATGTCTGTTTATATTAATATAATTTCACCAATGTTTCACATGGTTTATTGATTTTTAGTGTTATTAGTCAGTTTGAATAAAATGTTATTAACCACTTTGGTTTAAATAACAATATTTCACTTTCGAAATAATTGAAGAATTAGTTAAGTGCTATAGCGAAGGATAAACACCTTCCAGGTATAGTTGCAATATATTTTTATTTGAGTGTTTAGGCGTGGTTCTTTTTCAGAGGTATAAATCTGCTTAAACGGTAACCTGATCATGGTTTTCTTTTACATAGACCTCATGAAATCCATCGGAATTATTTCTCTGGCTTCCGGGGGGAATCCACTTATTTAATAGTAAAGTTCAAACAAGGCTTGATTCAACGTCCAGTTTAGATTTTTACATGTGCACATGATTATATGTTATATGTTTTATGATTATATGTTTTTAAATTTTTTTCTCTTTTTTGTCATTTTTGCAACAGTCAGAAGTTTTATAAGAATTTCATTGCTTAGCTCCTTCTCTACCGCATTCTAGAAAACTTTTTTTTACTTGAAAGCCAACTAAGTTGAGTTCAGATTTATTTTACATTGAAAGTTTGGCATTCAGGTATTCACCAGGCTGGATTTTTTTATCGACCAACTCAGTAGCTGTTATCAAGCCGTCTGTTTTAAAAAAAGTGCATTTCTTTAGCTGTTAATTCACCGTAGCACCGTTATCAATACTTTATCACTGTTCAACTAATGTGTAAGTTGGTTGAAATAAAACTATATTTTGTCATCAACAAAATATCGCTGTGCCATGCTTTCTTTTTCCTTTTTCTTTGTCTTATGCTTTTTGAATATTATAACTACCCAAGGTTATTTGCCACTCGCTTATAAATGAATCTATAAAGTGTATACGTTTATCAAATTCCATTATCATTTTCAGGTTGCGCTATCCAGAGTTTGTGATGTTTTTTATTGCAAGATTACGGTTTTTTATATGTGCTTTGTTTCAGCTGAAAACAATATTGCAGGCTGGTCAACATTTAATCACTGGATGAATCTAATTTTTTCCCATTTTTTTCATAATCATCGCCTTGCTCTCAGAGGTACACTCTTGTTGTGACATTTAAAGTCAATTTTATCCTTGTCTAGGGTACAAGTTGCCATGGAAGTATAGGAAAAAAAATACATCTTTTTTTTTTTGTTAGCATTTTCAAAATTTATTCATTCATTTTAAATTATTGCTTTTACAGATTCTTAACAACATCAACTTTTGATTTCGTGGTTCTATTGAATTTTAATTCTTGTGAAACAATGAAATTTATTTCAAAACATCTATTTTTTAGAAAGGTATGTACGAATTGTCCATGTGATAAGACGGAACATGAAATTGAAACGAATGATGTTATCAACAGCCATAAGATGAAACAGCTCACTATCCTCGATAGCAATGATAATGGTGTGACTATTGATTCAACTGGTCAATATTTATGGATGCCACCAGGCTTAAGCGAGGATCTTGTGAGTTTTTATATACTTTTCAGTGTATGTAATTCCCCATGATAACCTCTTTATAATGATGAAGCTGCTATCAAATTTCTGGTGAATAACACAATAGAAATTAGAGTGTTGTTCCTCATTTTTGTTCCAAAAAAAGTTAACGCACTTTTGTCAAACCCTCAAAGTTCACATACCATGTTTTTCAGCAAAACCTGAACCTAAAAGTGGTTAGTTTAGGCCTTAAAACAACGCCTTTAAATTTTGCTAAATATCATTTACCTTTGTTTTTCATTTTTTATATGAGCTTTGATAATACCATATATGGGCCTTTTTTTCATTACTTTTTCATTACATTACATTTTTCATTATATGATGTTTTTCATTACACTTTTTATTATATGTGTTTTTATGCAATTTTTTTTTTTTATAAAATTGGCTCATATTATTTTAGGATTTTAAAGCTAGAATACCATAGGGCTAGAGAGGGTGTCTAGAATTTATGGCCGTCTCATAACAGATTCGTAAATTACCTTAGTAAAGATATCACCCAGGTTTTGCCTCATTCTTTCTAAAATTTCATTGTCACTCGCGTAATTTTTTTCAAAACTCCTCTATATGAAAAATGCTTCTAACCTTTCCCTAACAGGTTGTATTTTTTAAAATACTCTGCACTTATAGGCTGATCAGTACTTCAGTTTTCTACAACGTGAGAGGGTTCCGCATTTCAACAACCAAGAAGGAATAAAATACCACAACAAGCAGCTTATCTTACAGATACCTCTTCAAGATTCTAACATGGAAAGTATAACGACACTTTCACCCAGCGATACTTATATACTCGATTCTTTTAAAAGAGAGAGGGACCCAGAATTATCAACTGGTAAAGTACTTCAAGCAGATAAAAATAAGGTTGGTGGCAATGGTGTTTTTTTTCTTGTTCACCATTTTTGATAGCTCGTAAAATTATTTCTTTTTCTTTCAAAAACAGCATTTCTGTATTTTCATGTTTGAAATTTCAGCTAAAAACTCTTTGAAAGATTTTCTTTTAGACATCATATTGACATTTACGTCTATATCCATGTACAGATACCAAATTAAGTAATTGAAATATTCACAGTTTTTCAATGAATTTGAGTTTTGATGAGATTTAGCTTTATTTAATTTAACAGCTTGATGCTCTAGTATTATCAAACGATCATTGCTCATTTCATGTTGGTAATAAGCGAGCATTAGATCGAATCGCTGTTTCATTAGTTTCTTAGCAAAGGATATTTAGAATTTTTCTTTAGAAATGTGATAAATGTGACGACGTCATACATGAGGAAGACATGTACGTCAGTGGTGGTAATTCCAATCTCGTGTGGCATCCTGCATGTTTTACTTGCTTTCAATGCAATGAATTACTAGCAGATCTCGTTTATGGATTTCGCAATAAACGTATCTTCTGTGCAAGACATCACGCTGAACAGATTAAACCAAGATGTGTAATGTGCGACGAGGTATTTCATTTTGTTACTCACATAGGCTCTGTGAGAAACCCCCAAAATTACCGAACTCTAGCCATGGATTAAAATTTGTTTTCAATCAAATGGCATGGAAAACATTAATTGGCCAATATGATTACGGGCCTGAAATTCTTGCCCGTTAATAACAGGTCCTTAAGACCCGTTTTTCAGCCAAATTTTTAATCAGTCAAAGTTGCAATTCATCACTTTTTATTCAAATTTTGTATGGGATACACAAACCATGGTCAATTTGCAAAAAAATTCGTTTTAATACTATAACATAACATCACTTAAATTTTTATCGCCATAACCGAGAAAGCTTTGTTATTAAGGAAATTAATTGAGGTGATTTAGAAAATTTTAAAGAATTTTCGTTTAATCACACTTGTTAAGAATTCTGAATTGAATTATAACTAAAATTTGTTTGGGGTATGTATGACAAGAAAGGGATGGAAATTCTGAGCTATGCCTTCATTCTACGGTCACTATTAACCTCTACATAACGTTTTATTTCTTCCTGTTATATTTTCGCAGTATTAGCAAATCTGTATGTTATTTTAGCTCATATTTGGTGGTGAGTACGTTCGAACTGAAGAAAAGGCTTATCATTCTCAACACTTTATATGTTGTTATTGTGAACGTGGTTTGACTGGTGAACAGCATTTGGTGGATCGAGGTTTACCAATATGCATTCAATGTTACGATGAGAAATACTCCAGTATATGTCATATGTGTGGTAAAACAATAGGTAAGACTATTTGCTACCCTTCTTAAATAAAAATAATGCCAACGACATAGAAAATTTAATTTTCAGCAACATTATTGCTTTTATGAAGAATTGGAATTAGGGTAAGTGTTGGAATAAACCTTTATGAAGGATTGGAATTAGGGTAAGTGTTGAAATAAACCTTTATGAAGGATTGGAATTAGAGTAAGTGTTGGAATAAACCTTTATGAAGGATTGGAATTAGGTAAGTGTTGGAATAAACCTTTAGAAAATGGGAGTGGGATGTCTGCTTAAAGCCATGGAATTTGGTTATTAAAGTTATTATTAAAACCTTCCCAATAATTTATCTACAATTTCATTTTCAAGGCGTTGATGACGAAGACGTAATATACGATGATGAGCATTGGCACGATACGTGTCTGGTTTGTTCATTGTGTACATGCAAACTGAGTGGAACAAGTTTCGTTGTAAAAGATGACAAGTTTTTATGTTCAGAGTGTTATCAAAAGACCGATGATAAAAGGTGTAAACGGTGTGAAAAAGGTTTCGAGCCCGGTGCTAAACGGTAATATCTTAATCGACTACTCTCAAAAACCTGATAATAAATACCTCTAATAGATTTTCCAGATCGGCAATTTAAGTTCGGGGCAAGCTCCAGGACTAAAATTAAATTTTTTCGTTTGGTTTTCATTGATTGGAGAATCTTAATAACATGAAACTCCTATAGTTTTTTTCGAAGTAAGAGTTTTTGCCACTTCTTTAGAACTTATGTATTGCTTAATTTTACTTATATCTTTTAATAGGAACATGCAATTTTTCATAAACTCAAAATTTCTCCAATACCGTTCGTCAATATGACCCCATGTTCAAAACCTTATGTGTGGACATAAAAATGAACCGTTAAAATCCTTACAATATCGACTTAAGCCCAATTGGCGTTTGCTATAAAAATCTTTTCGAAACTTAAAAAGTTTTATATGAAATTAGTAACAAACCAGTTGTTGCTACTATAGTTTTTTTCTAATTGGAGCACCTGTGAAAAATTATCGAGCTTGCCACGAAATAAGTAAAAATTATTTTGATTTCGACAAAATTATATTATATTATATTTTTCAAATTAAGATAATATTTCCAAATTTTAGGTTATAAAATAAAAACAGCTGATATATGATTGATGTTTATGTTAACCCGTTACAAAGTTTAAAGAGCCTTAGCGTAGATTTTTTTTAACTTTACCTATATTTCGATTAAAAATAAGAAAAATTATTTAGATTTATCTGAGCTAAGAAAAAGGCTTTCTAATTTCTATAAAAAAAAAAAAAAGATACACATCTTATTATCTTATTAGTTATTCCGAACCCAATTTTTATTATTTAACATACTACTCACTTTCCTAGCTGAAAAAAAAAACAATGTTTTCCCTGTAAATTGAATAAAATGGATGTGAACTTATTTAAATACTTTCTCTAGAACAAAATATTGACACAAAACTGAAATTTTCGCTATTAACTTGGTATTGAACATATAAATTCAAACAAATAAACAATCTTCAAAAAACACTGACTATTACAAGAGTTCTTTGAATATTGATGCTTGCAAGCATATTTCTTATAATAAAAACCACGACATAATGATGACCTTTATCTATTCTTTTAGATTGGAATTAAAGGGAGATTACTGGCATGAAACTTGTTTTGTTTGTGAAAACTGCAAGGCCCCAATTACATCAAAGCGTTTTATTCATCACGAAGGTAAGCAGATATGTTGCCCTTGTTTCGATTCTCATTTCGCGAAACGTTGTGGTCAGTGTGACCAAGTGTTACGTGAAGGTGGTGTTGCTTGTGGTGGCCTCTTTTACCACCGAGATTGCTTTAATTGTTTTAATTGTTCTGTGCTTATCTCGAACCAACCTTTTCAACAGAAAGATGGTAAACGCTATTGTACGCCATGTTATAAAGATTTGTTTGCAAAATGTTGTACAGCCTGTGGCGATCATATTATAAATGGTGAATTTTACACTGTAGATACAGATAATTGGCATAAAGAATGCTTTCGTTGTATTGTCTGTCAAGAAATGCTCGTTAGGCAATCATTTGTTCAAGAAAATGGGGTTATTAAACTAGTGTGTACCAACTGCCAGTAGTGTATCGCCACCATTTGAAATATCACTGCTATTTCTTTACTTCGGGAAAAACATATCGGAGAGTTGGAAAATATTCTCTCGTGTGATAAGAACGTTAAATTGCGGTATGTAATTTGTTATTTGATCCATTAAAACGGAGTGTTATTATAATCTTTCACGATTTTATGAAAATTAGAATAGCGTAGAACTAAAAACTCAAACTTCCAACGCGTTGGGTTTAGATACAAGTGTTTTTTTATAAGAAACCGTCTAATAGAGAAATGAAGTATCTACTTTATGGAGAAAAAAAACGATTAAAACCTTCATGTTTAAGAGAATTCCCATGAATCTTAAAGCAAAAGATATTTAAACAGCTCTTAGTATTTGATGAATAAGAAAAAAATAGTAGTTGAACTACTTGGACATTTAATTTTTGTTAAAATAAGAGCAAAATATTTTGATCAGTTTATTTTTCAGAAAATTTGATAGTCGTCAATTAGTAATTTTACATTCCACACAAGAAATTAAATTTACAGATATATGTAGCCATAATTGTCTTGGTGGACATGAGGGTTTCTAGATAACATCATCATTGTGCTACATTCCTGACCTATTTACCATTAATAATTGATAAATATATAAATATTCTCTGTTTTTGTATACATATTCATGTACTTTGTTTTTATATAAATATGTTTATTATTTGTTAGAATTTTTTTAGAAATTTTTTTTTTTTATATGTTAGTCGATTTTTATATGTTTCTATTTTTGTTAGAACAATTGCACTGATGTACTGTTTAAAATTTAAATAGCTTATCTTGCTGGGTTGCCACGAAGTATAGAAGGCTGCAAAAGCACTGAATGATTTTTAAAATAACTTTAAAAAGAATCTTAAGGGTAGCTGGAATATAGAATTGTCAAACAACCGTTTTCAGAATAGATTGGTAATCCTTAATTTACTGGTTTAAGATTGTAGTGTTATATAGTGTATTTATTATTTTCATCAGTCAGAGCGATGGGAAAATGATTCTAAAAATCCGTTTACCTTATAATCCTGTAAGTTCTGATAGTCGTTAGACTGCAGTTATATCGGAACTTATTTATTTTATTAGACTTATTTAAAATTTGTGTGAATTTTTGAGATTCGCAAAAATTCCTCTCATAAAATTGTTAGCCAAATATATATCTTCGAACAACCCTTATTTAACTGTTGTAATTTTTTAATCAGCCTAAATTATTTATATTTAATTTTGTATGGCACACATTTTATGGGTAGGGTTTTTATCATTTTCTCGTTTATTAACGATAAACCGAGTCACTCAAGTGATTTTTTTTTCTGCTACAAGATACCGAATTTTTTTATTTGGCAGATCGAGTCATAAAAACGTATTAAAATATTTATATGTGGGGTCTTACTTAACATAGAACACAGCTATGATTTACAAATTTGAATGAAATAAAAGAATGTAACCGAATTTTTGATGAAATAGAATTTTATTAAAAATTCTATGGCAATAGAGATAAGTTAAAAAAAAAAAAAAAAAAAAAAAAAAATGTATATCCAAGTGGTGTAACGGGTGGAGTTTAGTGGTAGTTTGTGGAATCATTAATAAAAACTCCAAATAACTGGAACTAGATTGAGAAAAATTTTGTAAATCCGAAATAATCTTGTGAAGTCAACTGAATACTGGCGTTAGGCTTAGCCTAAAAGCTAATACGAAATACCTTTCGACTGAGGGGTCAACCAATTTTTTGCGATAGTTCCTTGAAATACTGTTTGTCAGAAATGCTCATCTCAGAGATTAAAGATGACGACTGGTGAGTAACACAACAACCAGTTTTATGAATGTTTTTGGTTATACTTCACTTAGTGGGCTATTTTTTATTCAGGTATTCTACCTATAAAATGTTAGATTAATTTTTATTATTTTTCTAAAAAATGCCGCTAAAAATGAGAGTTCTATCATTCTTTTGTGACCATTCCTTTCCGACTCCGTTTTTGACTGATTTTTTTCAGATTATGGTTATAGAATGTTAAGGTAAATTGGTTTGGATTGAGGAAATACAAACAGTATTGTTAACTATGTCTTTAAATCCCTGTTGGTCTAATAAATAAAAAGCTTATCGATGTAAAATTAGGACTAAATGACCATAGGTCATGGGAATCATGGAAAGGTTTTGGAATTTTTTTTGAAATTTTTGGAATGGTATTATCGTACCATTATTTTGTACGAATTAAAGTGTCAGTATCTCAATTTCAACTCGTGGAACAAAATTGGATTCAAATATTCAACACTATTAATCACACAATTAAGGATGTGTATTAGTAATCAAAACCATTTTTAAAAGTTGTTTTGATGTTAGTAAGTTTTCATTTGTTTTACAAATGATATAAATTGCCAATTGAGTCTTTTTTGTGATTTTTTGACATCATTTTTATTGCTCTCTCAAACGATCGGGCGATTAATCATAAAACTGATAATTTTTTGGAGATGTATTAACTGTAGAGAATCAACCTTTTTGTTTCATGTTAGGCAAGTCATGAAAGTGAAAGTTGTCAAATAAGAGGTTTTGTTGTATATTGTCAGGTGTCAAAATTGTTACGCTTCCCTAATGGTTCTGGTGATATCTACTGAACAGAAAGAAAGTCACTGTATAATAATTTAATAGTACTTATATATATATTATTTTGTAACTAAATAACACTTATTTTAGGTGCAGTGTTGTTTTATGCAACATTTATTGCATGGTTTCTTTAGAAATGTCACAATCAGGTAATTCAATGCACTCATCACTTAAGTCGTAGTATTTGCATTGCATAATTATTAATATAACACAATACAAACATAATTTCATTATCAACTTATGGTGGCGGGAGTGAAGTTTCAAGCTTTTTCTCAAAGATTAATCAAAATAAAATGGTTGCTACACGATCAATAGACGGAACACTGTTTTGAAAATGGTTTACTAATTTAAAATTTATATTTTAACATATCTGGAATAATAATAGTCGGCCCTCTTAACTGAGTACTCCTAACCAAGTTGTTACTGATTATTATTCTTAGACTTATCTTAATAATATTTTAAAGTAACGTGCAGATGTATTTGATGAATTTTACAAAATTTATATTGCTTGTGTATCATTTTTGGGTTCGCAAACCTACGTTACTCAATGCAAACCCTGTTGTTACTCTTTTCATAGAGAAAATATTGTTGAACTTCCGAACCTGCACCTAACATCATCAGTATGAGAGTTACTCAAAAATAAGCAACTGAAAATGAAATCAACGGCAGCTTTAAAGATGTTGTTAATTCTCTCCGGCGACAAAGAGCAACCGTAAGTTCCACAATCTATGTCTGAGTAACACCAACACTTTATAACTTATAAATTTATAACTTATATTTTGAAAACCCAGAAAATTTATCAACCCAGACATCGACCATAAATGATCTGAAATCAATATGCCAAAAATCTGGCCTAAACAATTTACATCAGGAATTTTGACCAAATCAAAAAATATTTTAAACTCTGAGATCAAATCATTGGTTTTACAGAAAATTTTTTTACTGAAAATGTTTTGATAAAAAAAGATAGAATATCTGGTGTCGGAGGTGGCATCTCTATATACTCAAGACATGGCATAAACTTTGTTCGTCGTTTTGACCTTGGACAGAATAATATAGACTTTGTTTTTTAAAATTAACCAACCAAACTCCAAACCCTTCGTTATTGGGATTTTTTATAAACCCCTTGATTCTTCAAATCATCTATCTGATAGATGCACAGAAACATTAACACTTGTTTGCAAATTTTATCGTCGGAACAATGAGAGTCAATTATCTTGGCGATTTTGAAAAACACGTTCCCTTGATTAGCAAATTTATAAAAGCTAAATCTTCACCTTGGCTTGATGTAAAAAATAAAAAGGAAATGAACACATGTGATCACTAACATCAAAAAGGACGTAAATCTCAGTCAGAACCGGATTGAGGGGAGTATCGAAAGAGAAAAAACTTTTTTATAAATGAAATAAAACGATCAAAAAAGACTTTACAGTAATCTTTTAGCCGAAACCTACTCAAACCGTGATAAATTCTAGAAAACTATTAAAGAGATCTTTCCAACTAAATTAAAAGGGAACTCAAGCCCTATTTCTATCACAATGGCTAACCTAAAAACTACAAATAAAACATTAATAGCAAATTCGTTTTGTATGTTTTTTTCAAACATCGCTCAAAGGTTAACATCGAAAGCATTTTTTATGGCTAACTGTGTATGGGAATACAATACTCCATTACCACGATTGACAGACAAAAAATTTACGTTTAAAACTGTTGAACCAAAAACTGGTTCAGAATTTTTACAAAACCTGAAATACAACTGGGCTTAATAATTTACCTGCTAAATTCCTAAAGGACATTTCATGCGTCATAACAAAACCGTTGACACGTGTCATCAACAGATCAGTTTCTACAAGAACTGATCTCGGGGATTTCAAATCAGCTAAAGTCATCCCAATAATCAAATCAGGTTTGATCTTTTTCGATTGGGAGTGAAACAACTAGCCAAAATACTGCAGAAAATTTAATTCATATAACAAATGATATAAGAAACATGGCATAATCATACTACAACACAAAATTTACAAATAGTCTTGCGTTCAATTTGAAGTTAACACAAAATCAGAGATTACTAACTCATGCTTATCAATATTAGCACATGTTTATTATTATTACAACAGAACGCGGTTATTCTGACGGAGAGGTACTAGCACATGTATGTCGTCTTGTTATCAGTTGGTGTTGTTGATCACCAAGAAAACTATCCGAAAATGGTTCACACGCTTAAATAGGTTCTTGGGGTGGAGTAGGTACGATTGATTGTCTTTTAGTGCTTTCATAAATTATTTCATCAAGGTTAACATTTTTTTTTTTTTTTTTTTTTGCATCGTTTATAACTCGATTAGGACAAGGAGTTAATTGTTTAGTGGAGACAATTGGTTCTTTACCAGACGGGAAGATTATGTGTATGTACACATAGTGGTTGTTAGCTTCTATCAGTTAAACTTCTACTAAAGGATCAAACTTTGAGTTTCGAGCATTTTTTGTTTTTTAGAACTGGTCCAGGAGGAATATTAGTACCCTTGGCTGATCTTTCGAGTTTAATAATCTTTCATTTTGCAATATGCAAGAGAAATCGCATATCGTGAAGCGATTCTGGTAGCATTTGCACCCGAAAACGTGTATCGAATCTTCTGGAATGGAGTGCTAGTTGTAAAGTTTTTCATACAATACCACTGTAACGTTCAACATATCCATTACCGGCAGGGTTGTACGAAGTGGTACGACTGTTAGCAAGTTGAGTGAGATGTTGTTTAAGTTCATTTGACATGAAACTGGTGCCACGATCAGAATGTGAAAGTTGGCATTCCATATACATCAAATAACTTGTTTAGACTAAATATGACTACATGTCTCAAGATAAGAACCCGCTGAATTCATCAACGGTGGGTAACATGTACTTAATAGCAGTATAAGATGGGAGAGGTCCTTTAAACTCAATAACGATAACGTTCAAATGGCTGAGTTGATTTTATAAGATTGGTATGTATTGGCTTATGAAATCGTGGTTTCCATCGTGAACACGAACTAGATGAAGCAGTGACCAACTTTACATCATTAAGGTTAAAGGCGAGGTTTTTTGATCTAATAAAATCGGAACATTAAAGTAACACCGGGATGGCATAGAGCATCATCAGTAATTCGCCTGAAGTGTCTTCCAAGTAAAAAATGTCTCCATTTTTCAACAGCTGCAATTATAGCATGTGCTTCATTTTTAACTGAAGATCGTTTTAATTCAGAACCATTAAGAGTCCGAGAAAAAAATGCCACTGGCGTCCTTCTTGATTTAATGTGGCAGCAATCGAGAAATCAGAAGTGTCGTTGTCAATGCTAACTTCACTAAGTTCTATCATGAGCTATTCTAAAGCATTCCGGGCCTCATCGTTAAGAGGAAAAAAAATTTAATTAAAGGACGTACCTTGTCAGAAAAGTTACTTATGAACTTAGAATGGTAGGCAAGCATCCCAATTACACGTTGACGAGCTTTAGTGTTCGTTGGTACTGGCAGGTTTAAGAGCGGCTGTAATCGCTACGGGTCAGATTTCAAGATACATTGGCTGACTTGGTAACCTAGCATGTTTAGTTTTTTAGACATTTGATGGGTATCACAGATTTGTTTTCTCGTTTAGGGAGATGTAATTTACCTGAGCTAAATTGTCTATCAACTGCACTGTATTGCCTCGGCTTTGCTCGAATAGGTTTATAGTCCAGAGGCTTGCTTTTGAATAAATAAGATGTTTCAACTTTTGCTGCAGTGAGGGAACAGAATGCTAAATTGGGTCTTTTCCCATAAAGTTTATGATTAGATTTCTATGCAATGATTGAAAGCCAATTCCCAGTATTATAGCAATAAAAAGGTCTCTTGGAACGCGTAATTGAACATTCGGGTAATATCTGTTCTGTAAGGCAATGTTAACAAAACAATAACCCTCGACAAGTATTGATACTTTAGAAGATGCCATACCTACTTTAGTGTCTTCAGGAAATAGGGGTACACCAAGTTGTTTTGCTAATTCGCTACTAATAAAGCTTTTGTTAATACTACCACAGTCTACAAATGCTTTTGCAGAAACTTTGCCATTAATATTAACATCAAGAAATCATTATTAGCTGTAGCGAGCGAAGCTAAGTATATGGGTGCAGAATTTGACGTTCTACTAGTGGGTCGAGATTTGCAAATCGCCTTTGAAACAGAGCATGGCTTACGAGGGTGCTGGTTATAACCCAGAAGTAGCTTAAGTTACCGTTTTCATTAAGTTGGTTATAATCATTTCTTAATTGTTTATTGTTATGACCTATATTAATATTTCTGGAGTACTGTTTCTTTGTTGCTGCTGAAAACGCATTGTTAGGCTCCAAATTAGGTTTCTAAACCTAATTTGCTTCTTTCAGATGAATTAACATCATTGGAAGAAGCAGTTGTTGGAGTTTGAATGTTAGGAAATTCCTGGTTATTTCTTTGGGCGGTGTCGAGTGCTAAAGCCTGGGATATCATTTCTTCGAGGCATAATTTGTTATTTTCAAGAATTCGCTGTCTTATTGAAGGAGATGAGATGACTATGATGATTGCATTAAGGATTGAGTTGTCCTTAACTTGTTCTGCTTAAAAAGCAACAAAATCACAGTCTTTCGATAAAAGTTAAACTTAAGATATTGTTCGATGCTTTCATCGCTTTGTTGTTTACTTGCAGGTAATAAATAACGTGGAAATATATCGTGTTTAGGTTTATTGGAACTACTTTCGAGTGTTTGCATAGATGTATCGAATGAAGTACACTCTGATATCATATCGTATAAGTTATGATTAACATTTATAGTTCAGCAACATCGAGAGTTTGTAGTCTGTATGTAGAGATTTCTCACTCTGTTTTGGTGATGGTACAAAATATACATTAAGGAAAGCAAGTTTCCAATGAACCCATTCCTTCCTGCTGAAAATGTCGTTATCAAGAACTGATGACGTGAGTAGCAGATGATCCATTTGATGTTGAGTATTACGACGAATAGATTGAAGTGATACCACATTAGTTGAATTTGATTATAATTTTATTCGTCTATAACACAAACAGGACAAATACAGTGAGTAATATAATATCACACTATGTTTCAATCTCTTCTGATATCAGTCATTAATAAACATTAAAAGTTCATTACTAAACTATTGCTTAGAGAAATTTGGAAAAGACCTCGTTTAGAGTGGATTGCTAACAGAACTGGTAGTGTCATTGATCTGAATAATTTTCGTCACCAAAAAAATTTTGTCTCTCACCTAAATAGAACTGCTAAAAAGGAATTTTTTAAATTCGTTTGAAGTGGAAGCACGCAAAAAGTCGTTTTGGGGTGCATGCAGATCTTTATTATCTAGTAAAGATTGTTCCTATCAGTCAATACTTCTCTCTCGATAATAACGGTCTTTTAGTGTATGATGCTCTGTGTTGCTAATATCTTTAATTTATGTTAGTAGTATTACGGTAAATTAAAAATTTTTTTTTGGAAATACCCTGTTTTTAAGTACAAGTTTCATCCTTGCATTGGAGCAATCAATAAGCGGTTTAATAGAAATAATTTATTTTATTTTAAAAACGTTCCACCTGATGATTTTTATGACGTAACATTTAGTTTTAAAAAAAAAGGTTGTGGTAATATCTCTTTATATCTTTTAAAACATACTGCAACTTTTTGTGCCCCATATCTGGCAGACTGTGTGAACACATCTTAAAATAATGGAATGTTTCCTTCTGAACTAAAATATGTAGATATTGTCCCTGTTTTTAAAAAAGGCGTTTCAGGGAAATTGCCGCCCTATTAGTGTATTACCAACGATATCAAAAATACATGAAAAAATAGTTTTTAAACAAGTTCATTTTTTGAAGATAAAGTTTCTGATCTTTTGTGTGGTTTTGAAAATGCTTTTCGACACAACATACCCTGTTGAAATTACTTCATTGGTGGCAATGCTGTCTTGATAAAAATGGTATCGTTGGTACAATTTTAATGGACCTTTCTAAACCACATGACTGCATTCCACATGATCTATTTATGAGAGCTGTTTATCATGACTGCACATTGAGCCTTTCGGAACTTTTGGAGATGGAAAATAGTTTTAGTATTCATAATAGAAATCTTCAGCTACTAATGTTCGAGGTGTATAAAACACTAAATCAGTTTAATCCAAAACTGCTTTGGAGTATTTTTGATCGTAGGTTTACGCCTTAATCTCCCTGCTGCTCGCACTGTTACTTATGGCAAAAATTCCCTGCAATTTAAAGCTGATTTACTTTTGAAACCCTTTCCAGATGATAATAAAAACAGTACAAGTGTTCCCATTTTTAAATAGAAAGTAAGACTCTGGAAAGTGAGTTGCACATGCTCTTATTGTAAATAGCTCTTTGTAATTTTAAAACTGTATTGCCTCCTTGTCTTATGTTGTTTATTATATTTTTTACATTAGCTACTTACCTTTATTTTATTAAAAAAAAAATAATAATAATTTTAAGTTATTAATTAGTATACATTAGCCTTTATTTTGTAATATATTGTTATTACATTTCATGTAGCTACAAACATTAATCTAACGTTAAATATAAGATGGAATTGAATACAATATTGAAAAATAACTACATTAGAAAAATTCAGGAGGGAAAATGATTTATACTTAAAAAGCAAAAGTTGGTAGATAAGGAAATTTCTCTAATGAAGAAATGGAAGAAAAAAGTAATTAGATGCATTAGCTTGATGCTGAGAAGTTGGACATCAAAGCAGAAGAAAACCAGAATTTTGACCTTTTCACGAAAACAAACTTTAAAAAAATTCTCGGAAAACCAAAAATTTTTTAAGTACCTTAATGATTCAATAACGAAAATAGAACAGTCAAAAAAGGGGTTAAACTGAGCCTTTACTTCGACACGATTTTCTTGTTTTTGTTCTGTTTCAAAGCAGTTTTGTTTTTTACTTGAATACAGTATGTAGCTTCTTTTTGTTTGCTATATAGAATTTTTTTTTAACCTAGATTCTAATCTTACGTTAAATTTAGTTTAGACTCTGACTGAGAATTAGTGGCTTTTATGAGATGACATACGGCACTCGTAGCGCCTCCCAGATGGTTTTGCTTTTTGGGGTTTATACTCCGAAGTGAGAGGACCGACAGGCCTTTGTGGCGCTTCCCAATCGGTTTTTCGTCAAATCTAAAGCAAATAAAACTTCGCGTAAATTAATAATTGGCGATGGAAAGGAGGTTTTATACTCGGATATGGAAAGAGAATAGCCGGCTGTGGCGCCTCCTAGGGACTAGCATTGCTTTTCTCTGTAATTCGGAAATCTTATGAAACTCGTGGCGCCTCCCTCGCGTAAATATATAATTGGCATTTGTAAATCTATCTACCTAAGGACAGAATGGAGTAGATATCTAATTATGAAATAAAAATATAGGCGTTGTTGGAGTTGTTAAAAAAAAGGCTGCTGGAACCTCTCTGGTCTTCTGCGTTTAAGCCACGACATGTGAAAGAGGAAAAATCCCACCTACCACTGAACAGGGGAAGAGTGAATTCAGAGAAATTAAAACTTGATTCGGACGTGTATTACGATCTCATTGTTGACAACGCCCCAGTACTCTACCCAGACATTAAGAAAAGGAACATAGTCATCTGGAAAGAGATAGAGGAAGGTGTTGATGGGCGTCGATTCGATATGAGACCGGTATCAATGGGGCCAGACATCACGAACGAGGGTGAGGTGTATTGAGTCTTAAACTGCGAAAAAGCCGTCAACCCTACGAAGCGGATAGAAAAGTAGGAACCTATTTCCCTAAATCAACAACTTCACAGTCTTTCTGAGGTTATGATTGCTTCATGGTCCCAATGGAGACTCTTGAGATCATAATCGATTACATGTCCCGCCGAAATTGTCAAGTAATATGTTGTGGGCCGTGAGCAGATTTCCCCAAGGGTCAATAAGAAAGACCAACACCAAACCGTGGAAAAGTTGGCCGCGTCAAATACGCAGCAATTCGTCACCGACTATCGATGCCTCTCTAAAGTGTGCGGTGAACCAGGGTCAGTTTGCAACGCCACCAACATCTGGCAAAAAAGCCAACACTGTCAAAGTATAGATGTGGTGCGATTCAGACCGCATTCAGTTGATTCTCTTCCGTAAGCAATTCACAGGGTTGGAATTCGAACCGCCTTTGCAAAGCACTACTCCAGATGAAATTTGGGTGTGTTCGACGAACGTCTTAGATGAGAAGGTTCAGGTTAGTCTACTTCGGCAGCACAAAGACAATCATCCTGAATTTACAGCAAAGATACGTTTTGAAATGGTCGAGAGCATCGCCCTCCGTTACAAAAAACAGGCTCAGGCGGTGACAATATCTGAAAGTTGCAAGAAAGTTAAGGTTTTTAAAGGAAATATCGTTCAAGTAGTTTTACAGAGAGTCGATGGAGGGCTCCTACTCGAGTGGAAGGAAGTATGCACGTTGGGGGCTGTGCATCGCTCCCAAGGAAAAATAACCAGGTCTCTGGGCCGGTTGATCTTGGTAGACCATAGCCTCAGTATTGGATAAACGTTGTTATCAACATAGCAGTCTCGTGTGTAAGTTTGATGGGTCATATTTTGAGGGTCTTACCTCCGCTCGATGCCCTGCGTCCTATTCTCCTTTCGCGTCTGCAAGCCGCCCAAACATCGGCCTGATGAAAGGAAGATTAAAGCGCTATGTGATCGAAGACAAACAGAAGGTGCCAAAAATACAAAAAAGCTAGAGATAAACTCACTTTTGACCAAGTCCTGGGCATGATCGAAACTGCAAACGAGTCTGTAAAGTGCCGCACCGACTTATTGCTACAACGTTACACCAAATGTCACTTTATTTTCGACCGGGAGAACGATAGCGAAGGGCATTACAAATAGAACTTTCGATTCACGTGCCTATTGTGTAATCGCCGATACAAGCAGTGTAGTAGAGGACGCGTTGCCCAGGTTCAGAAATTCGGTGCAAGAGTAGGGTTTATACTACCACCATAGATTTTATGTACGTCGATGACTAACGTTCTTTAGGTCTTCTCCGTTGGTAGCAACGTAACCATCGTGCCGATAGGCAATAGTGGCGCCCATATAGTCGGGCTTACTTGGATATCAATGGGATCTTGACTGATTCGTTTGCTTCACCAGAGCGGGACCAGTTATTTACGTTGATGTATTGTTCATATCTTCCATTAAAGTCGTTTGAAATGCTCCCCATTCACGGTTATTACGGCCACTGTCTTGAACTTGTTGTTTTTGCGGTCTGAACAGTCGCTCAGTGAGACGATAAAAAGACTGGAAGAAAGCCTGCGATCTGTAATGGCTTGGATATGCTCGACGGACTCGAACTTCGTGCTTAGACATAAACTTAGTCATTACACCCATGAATGCATACCCGTCGTCGTCGCGTACTTGGCCATACAAGCGGTCTGTTATTTTATATACTAATAAATGCCAAGGCAGTCTCATCCGCTGACTTCGAGGTCAATGGTATGGCAGCTTTGTTGCAAGAAGTCACGCCCACCAGTATCAAAGCATACTTGTATGTCTTACGACCGAGTTTGTCATGTGGAGAAGGAGAATATCGATCCGGTAGAGTTGGTTGGGTCGATTCTCTGCAATGGGCAAAGACACTTTGGGCCCGATTTGCATGTATCTCTCGACCTCTTCGTTAGATAACCACATCCGGGCCCTCTCCTTTGAAATAGTGCCTTTTGGCAGTCTCGAAAAAAACCCGGTAATGCCCTGAAACCATTCAGCGCCATAAAAATCTTTGTAAGAAAAATGTCAAGCTCCTTAGGCGTCATAAGTTAGTGTTTTGTTCCTTTACCATCATTACCGAGTATAATTTAAAAAGACATGTATTCGAGTAGCCCTAATAAATCTCCAACACGCAGATAGAGTGAGTTCGGTAATTCTCCGTGTATGCACGGAATTTCACAGATCCAGTGACCAAAATATGATGGAATTGCTATATTCAAGATACCATCTGGTGATAGTGACTTTGAGAAAACTTGGAGAGAGAAACTAGTTGCTGTAATCACTCAAAACCGTGTCATGGATGCTGTTCTGAAAGATCGAATTCAGAAACAAAATTTTTTTTTTTTATTTATTTCAACGCCATTTTAGAGATGATCAGCTAGGAGTCCACAATACCAGATCTACTGTGAAACCTGCCGAGATACCTACACTAAATTTACCAGCCAAAAATATGCTATCTACTTCTACCAAGTGTATCTGCTGAAAAGAATTCGCAATAAGACAATTTTGTATTGCAATAAACATTGTATAATCATGTAAGCATGAGAAATAGATGTTAAACTGTGTAAGAAGAAGATGATGCCCCCTATTAAATGGCTATTTTTATAACCGCAAATATTTTAAAACCATTATTTTTACACTTCACATGTTGCCTAGTAGGGACTTGTAAAATTAAAATGAGGCAGCCTAGTAGGTGCTTCAAACAAATTTTCTGGTAGGGACTTGTTATAAAGTCGGTTAAAAAAATGTTAAATGTTAAAAAAAATATTGCTTTTTGTCACTAATTAGTTGAGTGATAAGTATTTTTTTAAATATTAATAATCTGTTCAGGAATAGACTGATAAAATGTCTGACAAGTTAGTAATTTTATTTGGCGGTAAATAAATCCTGTCAGTTCCGAGGAACTAAGAAAACCTGTTGATTATTATTATTATTATTATATTTTCCTATTTAACCAACAAATATACATTTATAACTTCGTTTAAATATTAGAAAA
>JAUZNK010016706.1:0-21932 GCA_035046665.1 Euphysa ruthae
TATATATACATATATGCGTATTTTTTCATTTGGTTTTTCTTTCTATATTAATTCCAGTGACAAGACCATAGCCTTCTGTGTACTTGTCTAACAAGTTCTTTACACCAGAACTTTTCTTGATGATGTTATTTTATTAGTAGTATCAAAAACACTTTCATAAGGATTAGCAATAGTTATTTATAATTTTACAGATTGTAACCAACAGCCATTAGATTATAGCAAGATTGAAAGAAAAATTTCTATTTTTGATGAACATTATTTTTATTATGTAAGTTTTACGATGAATTGAATCCTAACCTTAATTGCGTTGGGGTTCCTTCTATCATGTTTGAGATTCGTCATGATTGGCTAATCGGTTTTGAGATATTTTGTTGCTATTGACAAATCAGGTTAGAAAATTTCTCACTGATTAATGATAATTAGGGTTATTGTGTTAATATATAAATAATTAGGTTTTAAGATTTTAAGTCCTCGGCCCGTTTTAAGATTTTTCGGGCCGCTTCAGGAATGCATCAATGTTTTTCACTTAAGCGATTTTTTTTCAGAAATTGATTTTCGTTTTTATAGCTAAATTTAACTGATTTATTTTGTGTCTCTTATGTTTTAGATTTGATGTTGAAGAATCTGCTCTTCGTTTGTATTTTGTAAAAGCAACCACTACAGAGGGAAAGAACGGGGATGGGTGTCCTCTCGCTAAATGGGTAAGTTAAATTTTTTGCACTTTTTTTATGCTAGGGATATTAAATTTTCACCCATATTAATAATTAGTAAATTACCGTAAGTTTTTAGAGTTTTCTTTAAAAAGATGTTTAGATTATCAAATCAGTAAATTTTTGTTTCAACCTACCTCTGAAATTCAAGCTGGAATTCTTTATCCTCCATTTGGTCTTTAATTTTATAGTAAATTATGCAATTCACTATTTTAAGTTTGGGAGGAGGGAAAAAGCCAACACACACTCTACTGAATAAGATGGCTGCTTCACATTAGCAAGTTGGTTTCTATTCAGGTTGTAGCCACTGCTATTCATATGAGCTAGCTACTTGTCGATGAATTCACATCTTCATTTTGTGAATCATTTTGACAGTGAATAGAACCATGATTTAAGTAAATTGAATCAGAGAATTATTAAGCTACAATTTTTGAGCCATATAATATAACCATAAATTTTGTCATTAGAATTTTTCTATAGGTATCACCAATAACATCAAAAATTTTGATGAGATCTAATTATTCAAGAGATTTGTCTGGATTTGGTGAAATGAAATTGTGTTAGGATTAAAATGTTTTCTTTAGATTAAAGAAACTTTAGATTTTAAAAAATGGATATACAATCTTGAGTTATTTTAATAAATAAAACTAATCTTTTAAAGATCTTGCGTCGTTCTGGTCCTGAAGAAAAGTATTTAGTTATAGCACACCATTATGAGGAACATGTGTGTGACAGTACGTATGGTGTGATTGTCACTGTTGCTTGGGAGGGGATTTCAAAGCAATACGCAGATGACATGTATCATTATATCACAAAAAGTCTTAACGAAGGCGGTTATAAAACTAGAAGGCGCTGTGGAGCTAATGAAAGGTGGGGTTTTCAAATTATGTTTATATTAATTGTTTATAGGGTGCATAGAAAAAAATTGCACTGAACTTAGATTTTCTCTCTTTTTAAAATATTTTCTTTTGCGCATTAATAATATGTACTAATAAAAGCATATTTAATGAGCTTTGTCATTTCCTTTAAATGGTCTCGCTATATATATATATCAAATTACCAAAGGATTTTTCGTTCGTTCTTTGTAATATTGCTATTTTTAGAAAAGTAATTATATTTATTATAATTATAATAAATAATTATAATTAATTGCTATTAATTAATTATTATAATTATCTCGTGTCTTTTGCAGCTCAAATTTGATATTGATTTCTTTCTGATTATCGTAGCGATTTTCTTAATTTGATTATTTTATCTCTTGTTTGAACATATATGCTCCAAAGGTAATTTTGAACATCTTCGCCCAAATAATAAATTTATTAGCTCAACGCCCAAATAAGATTAATGGCAAAAATAATGTTTTCTATAATTTAATTTTGTTTTTGTGGGTCGTCTTTTTTTTTAGCAAAACCTGTATGTGTCAAGGAGAAAACGAAAATTCTGAAGGAGCTTCCTTTACTTTCGGATGCTCATGGAGCATGTTTTTTGATGGATGTAAATTTTCAAAAAGTACGTCTGCTCGAAGATTCAAAATGCAAGATAAAACACAGGTAAATTTATATTTTATCTGTTCATTTATGTTATAAATAATGAAACACACAAAGGTTAACTAGCAAATTTATAGACCAGTCAACTCTGTAAAGTCTTAAAGAAATTTTTTCTTTATGAGATTTTGCTTTTGTTTTAAAGAAATATTTTGTTAAATGTTTTATCATTTTTGAAAAATTTAAATTATTGTTATTGTTCTGAAAGATGATCATTACTGATTAAGGTATTATTTTTTTTATTGTTTTGAAATAAAAATCAACAAAGTTTTTGTAATTTTGCATGAAGTTAAAAATCCTGGATGCGTTAAAAATTAAAGTTAAGCATTCTGTACCCTGAACAAGATTTTTTTTCCCAATTTCAATTTATTGATTAATTATTAATTATTTATTTATTAATTATTATTTAATAATTTATTTCAATTTATTGTGATGGTGTTTTCATCAAGTTTTCAAACCAATACGTTCTAAGACTAAAGATTACATAATTTGCAAAAACTCAAGTTCTTTATGCTTATGACAATGAGTTTATGTAGGTTTCAAAGAATCCTTATTGTGCGCCAAACCCTAGTTTCGTAGTATTTTTTATGAAATAAATTTTATTTGAAAATACTGCTTTGTTAAGTATTTGTTTTTTGCTTACATTTAGGAAATGGAGATAGAGAAAGTTCTTCAAGACATGGCTACACAAGTGTCTCCCCTACTAAAAATATGGGCTCCAAAAGCTTATAAAAATATGGTGGGTGTGTTTATGTATACATATTTTTTTTTAATTTCATGAGTTTTTTGATAGTTTAAAAGTATTTGAGTTTTTTATTTTTTTATCAAGAATTAGAATTAATTTAAATTAATTAAAGATTTAGAAACATTAAAAAAATTATGTGAAAATAATAATTAAATAATAGCTACGATAAATATCGTCATGACGATTACCACAAGACATAAGAGATACTGCAATATTCATAAGATCAAAATGATTACAATTTCATGAGAGAGATCTGGGCCTTGTTTGCATTTTAACTCTGTAAGTGAAAGGGTTTTGACTAACGGAACGAATGAAAATTCATTCATGCATATTGAATAAAATAGTTCCTAATTTAAAGTAACTACTTAAATCAGCTTAAACATACTTTTGTTTTTTTTTTATGGGCATAGTAAAAATGACAAAAAAACTACAGCCAGACTTCAGTATCTATCATAACAACAGGCAACCTAATTTACAGAATTATTATAGTCTTTATTATTAGGTCTGCGAACTATATCCAGAAAGATAAACAAATGTTTTGTATTTAAAAAGCTTATAGTTTTTTATTGGTTTTATTTCATTAGAAAGGTTGTTCCATTTAAAAGGACCTTTTGATGATAGACAATATTTTCTTATGGTAGATCTTCTTAAGGACGTATCTAATCTTAGATAGTTGTTGTGTAGAGGGACACTTCTATTTTGAGAAATTTTAAAGATTTCAGACATTTAATTTAGGTTGGGTCTACTGCAGAGTTTCAATTCATATGCAACAAGGGACCCCACATTTCACCTGAGGGACCCCAAATTTCACTAATACTTCATAAGAAAGTTCTTTATCAACTTTCACCTTAAATTTTCTATTTGAGAGATAAGACTTGAACCAACCAGAAAACTGCATTCTCCGATAAACTCACGGATTTCAATTTTTCAAGCAAAATGTTAAGCTCTATTGTGTCAAAGGTCTTTTGGAGGTTTATATGAGGTTTTATATGAGGATCATTCCAGTGTGACATCCTTTTTCAAAGCTTTTTGCAATTCTGTCATGAAGATATGACAGACGTGTGTTTGTCAAAAAACTCTTTTAAATACAGATTGAAATTTATATGTTATCTTTTTTTCATTAAGCTTTCTAGTTTTCCCTTCAATAAATTTTTTTTAAATATTGGATTCAATTAACAACGATGAAGTCGGCTTCCTAGTTTTTTGAGTCTGTCTTGCTTCCTTTTTGTAAATAACAAAGCAATTTAAGCTAGTTTGCAATCATTTCAAAATAGAAGCGCAGCCGTCCTAAAAGAACATAGATGATATTTCATCAAATTCTAGTGACTTTCTAAATCATTAATTATGTTTTTAACTACATCCTCAGTGACCTTTCAGAATTCAAATTCCTTCGAAATATTCATTCAGACGTAAAAATTTAGGGTTGTTTGAAACATTTAATACTCTCGGAAAGAGATTTAAAAGATTGTTTGAAAGATTTCCAAAAAAATTCTTAAAAGCATCAGCAATTTGAAGATGATCAAAAACTAATTTATTACCCTTCTTTAAACAAAAATTGGATTGTGAAGATTGGTTTTTTTATTTTGTATCCTATATCTTTCAGAATTTTCCAAAGATTTTTAAGTCTACATATACTTTCATGAAGTTTACTTCTGAACTCTTTTTTTCTCTATAAATAATTCTAAGAGCATCATTCATAGATCTTGTTCCTTGTCTGCATCTGTTTTTGTTCTTTTATATTTTCTGCAACTTCTTTGTCAAACTGGTCTTGTTTTTAATTTTAATTTCTTTTTGTGGTTGCTATATCATCAATATTTTTTATTTTTTTATTAATTTTTGTGAAAAATCTACAAAAGCTAAATCATCAAAACTTTCATAATTTGAGGAATTTGTTCAACTTAATCTTTTATTCAGTGAATCCTGCGGATATTTCTGGCTTTTAAACTTTTTAGTACCTGGTCTAAATCTTAGTGATTTTGACGGTACCAAAAACTGGCTAATGATCAGAAAGAGAAATTTAAAGTGATTTCTGCTTTGTGATCATGTCAGAAACATTTGAGAGGATATGATGTAGTAAAGATGAGGTGTTTGATGTTACTCTTGTAGGAACCCTGATTAGTTGTGTAAGACCAAATATAAAACAAAATTCACTATACTTATTTAAAAGTGCATTTTGAGCGAGAACTCTGTTGTCAAGAATATAATTGCTATTATTATCCAAAAGATCAACATTTAGGTCTCCTAAAATAAATATATCTTTTCCATCTTCATAAATTTGGCGCAAAGTGTGGGTTAAAGTTGATATCAGATGGTCTGTAAATTATACTCACTATAAAAGGATTGTTATGAGGGAGAAGAATTTTAGCAAATATGTTTTCAATGTCATTTGTGGATGTAATATCATTAAAATTAAGATTGTCCTTGATTTAGCAAGTAACACCACCACTAAATCTATTTCTGTCTTTCCTTAAAATGTGGTATTCTCAACGTTCAATTTCCCTATCATCTATGGAGCTATCAAGCTTACTTTTAGTAATTCCAATAATTGATGATTTTGAAATAATTAAAATTTTTTTTAAAGATTCAGTTTTTGATAGTATACTATTTACATTAAAATGAAAGAAGTGTAACCCTTTTTGCCAAGAGCGGGGCCGTAATTGCTGATGTTCTTGAATATGGTTTTCTATGTTTTACTGCATAAGAAGTTAAAAAATGTAATTTAATGCACCAACTTTTTTGTAGAATGTGTATAAATTATGTAAGGAAAGTTGCAGAGGTATCGATTTCATTAGTTAGCGCACCATATTGATGATTAGCAGACCTAAACTAAAAGTGAAATGTCCTATGTTAGAAATATAATTACTAGGGTAAAAAAAAATCAAAACATACCTTAAAAAACAGATTTAACAGCACAAACATATTTAAATTAAAATTTAAGAAATGCAAGGAAAAGAACTTTGAAAATAAAACAAGAATGCCGAAAAAACAAAGTCAAAAATAGTGAAATGACGATGAAAGGATTTTTTAATTTTATATTTTTTTTATTTATATTTGGATTTATTATTATTTTTTTGAGTTTTGTAAATAAAGGTATTTAATTGAGTTTGTAACAGACACATCTGATCAGAGCACTTCAAAAAAGTCAGAGAGTAAACAGGTTTAGTATCAATGTCCTTAAATAGACAATAAACAGGAGACGGAAAAATCAGCTGTTTACCATAATAAACTTAGGATAACACAATGAAAAACAGATTACACAATTTTAATCTAAGTTTAAACAACCAATTCAAAGAAACAATCAAGATTGAAATCAATAAAACCAGGTTATGTGTTTCCACATGGTGTTTTTCTTCAGTAGTTAAATCATAATAAAGATGACTTGATTTATGTCTTGAAGATTTTAAGGTGGCATTATTTTGATCGAAATACATAGATTTTGTGTATTTGTCATTGACAGTTTTAACAATTTCTTATTGGTTAGATTAAGAAAAATTATTATTTGTTAAGTATATGAGTGCAAAAAGAAATAGAAAATTGACCTAAATAGTATCAATATAAATTTCAATGAATAATCAAGTAAAAACAAGAATATATAAATAAAAATTTAAAAATAATTACTATAAAAATTGGAATGGAGGTGTATTATCATCATCATTATTGGTGATTTAAAGTTTTTTTTTCCTTACTTGTACGGATTGAAAAAAAAGGTACTTAGATTGACTTTCAAGGTATTTTATTTTTAAATAGTTCACTATATATTTTTCTCTTAATGATCACTTCAGGTTTTCCTTTCATAGAACTTCTTCCTTTTTCCTAATGATTTATTAATCCAATACTTGCATTACCCATTTCTTCTAAGTGACCTTTTTGTGTTGTGTAGAGTCTCTTAAATTACACACTACCGTCCTGTGTCTTAAAACACAAGCTAAGCCTTCATTTTATTGTTCTACAATCATGTGCATCAATTTATAGGAGAAATTTTAAATTGAAATGTCTAGATCTCATCCCTGCTCCTTATCTTCAATTTTTCAATGTGTGTATGTCCATAGGGTCTCTGTTTTTGCTTGCACAAAACATTGAGTAAAAGGAGAGAGGGGAGATAAGTTAAAATACACTGTTTGTCCCATAATTTATGCACACGATTGTAGAATTATCTGTTTTTAATTTATTTAAAGAAATTTATTTTACTGGCCACATTTTGGAACTAGTGTCAGCCTTTTACTGGCTACCAAATCTTTTAACTTAAATTAATGTGTTTGAAGTAAAACTATCTGCATCTCCTTTTACTCCTGTTGCGCCATCTACATAACAAATTTTCCACAACATCTTATTTAGTTTTAATCTTCCTTTAAGGTTACTACACCACTAATGCATCTAATACTTGCAAACTGACATTACACAGAATCACTACCTACACTTTGCTTACAGACACTGTGAAGAAATTTATCTACTTCTCCAACTTTCCCTACATCACAATTACTCACTTGTATTACCAAGATATACTTGTAAATTCCCTCACTTTTAAGAAGATTTTCATGACTCTAATTTGGTTGTTTTGCTATTTCTGCATAGAATCATGGCAGAATGATCTCCTATGACAAAGCTTGTAAAACTACAATAAATAGTAAGAGATTTAACACAGAGCCCTGATGTACTCCTAAATAAACAAGTAAGTCTGCACGAAATGCCATGTCATTCATAAATTGAATTCTAGAACTCATATAGTTTGCTTTAACAACACAATCAGTTGTTCTTCTATGCAACAATCTCTCATAGTTAGTCATACTATATTTCTTAATATCTATCCAATTGTTCCTTAAATTCAACGGAGGTAAAGTTAAAATTTTTCTTTCTAGTCAGATATATCTGCAGTTACACGACTTAGCATTAAACTAAATTACGTCTCTATTTCAGACTTCTGCAGGTCTAATCATCTTTGTGACAATATTTGAAGGTCTTGCAGACTTTCTATTCTTCATCTTCTTATCTTTTACATCTAAAATATCTACATTGTTACTGGATCAGTTGTTTAAAAATTTTTCCTTTCCCTCTCATTTTTTGTGTTTAAAAGTCTCATATTAACTTTTTCAAGTATCTTTTTACATCTTCCTAATTTCTAACTTACTATCTACTCATAAATTGTAAACACTTCTCCCTTCTGGTCATCTGTATTCTTATTTTTGTGAGTCTTTGCCTCTTTTCTTCATATTTAACTACATTTTTTGTCTTTCTTGTCTTTCTGTTATTCGTGAAATAAACTTGCTTTCCTATTTTACTTCAAAATTTACTCTTGAACTGTAATATCTACAATTTTACTCCGCCACCATTTCTTCTTATCACTAGATGGCCATTTTGTCCAACTAAAACATCTATTGTAGCTTTTAATAAAGAGCTTTAACACTCTACAGTAACATTTTACAAAAATTTATAAGATTTTCTAAACTTATTTACACATGACTCAATGTTCCTACTAATATCTAATCTCCATATCTTTCTCCTTGTCATAAATACTTTCTTAGTACTTTCACTTTAATTTTTATTTCCCACAATACACATTCTTCATTAGGTTTATATCACTTTACATTGTTTAAGAACTTTTTTATTTGATATCGACGCTAAACAATTATAAATTCGTGTTTTCGCTAAATCAGACAAAAATGTGACAAAATGAAGTATAATCAAAGCTGTGCATAACTCAAGAATGCTTTCTTCCTTTTTTTATTACCATAAACTCCGCAGATTCCTACATCATCACTTTATCATATCCATCTTCATTTCTGCCAATAGGGTCTCCACCCGTAGCTACAATCTCTTTTACTTCCGACATACTTCAAAACTCACTGAGCTATTATAGATTCCTCGTTTTTGTCTTTGTTTAACCGTGCTGTAGCTCATACTTAGACAATGGTAAAATTGCCACCTTCTACCTACTGTAATATCGATTTTATAATTGCATTGTAATGGTAATTTAACTGCTGATTCAAGAAAAATCATGAGGAAAAAATAATGAATTTTTTATAGGGAACTTTTTCAAATAATACTGGTAATTATACTTTTAATTACATTATTAATCATTCTTATAATTATATAATAATTATTGTATGAATAGTTGATGTCATAAAAAAATTTAGGCATCAATGATTTTAATCCATAGATCAGGATTAGGTTGTCAGTAGGTTATCAGTTTACTTTGAAAAAACTGTATTTATCAATGAAAATGACGCCCCTGAAATTTTGATTTAAAACAGAATTTAAACTAATAAGTAAGAAAGCATAAGGTGAGTGGAGTTTGTAGATTAAAAGCTTATTTTAGACGCGTTACGAAGATGTTGCAAGTGATTGTCGCATCGGTTTAAAAAACGGAAGGCCATTCTCAGGGGTGACTTGCTGTTTAGATTTCTGTGCACACAGTCATCGAGATATACATAACATGAAAGATGGCACTACAATGGTAGGTTTAATTCAATTTTTAGTTTGAATTTATCAAGACCTTCATGATATGAAAGATGGCAAATCTTGTTTTTATAGTAATTTCACTAGTCCATAGGACCAGATACTTTGGATTTTTCAAATTGCAAAAAAAAATGTTTATAAACAGATCAGGTGTATTAGACACTTAGAATACTGTTTTTAATTTATTATTTTGCATCCAAATCATAGCATCAAAACTAGAAAAAAATTTTTTGTGATATAATTTGTTCAATGTGGAGGTGTTTGATTTTAAAAACATTAACATACATCATGCTATGTCTTCTTTATCAATCACTTTTCGAATTAATTCAGATATTTTTATTTCTCCAACAATTTGTAAACCAATCACTGTACATCTAAGTGTTAAAATGAAGCCTATGATTTCTTCTTAGAAATTTGACCTATAGCAGTTCATGCATATGAACTGTTAAAGTAACTGTTTAAGTTTGGAGTTTGCTCAAGCATACTTTTCGTGTTTTCGAAAAGAGTGCAATTTCAAAAGTTGACAAAATACCGTAATCTCGCTTGTTTGATAATCTATAAAATTAATCAAATGGATTAAAGTTCTGTTAAGGGTGAATTGGGATGAGTAATTTTTAGAAAAATATTTTGTTTTAGTTTTTTAATTGTAACATTATGTTGGTGCTATTTTTAGTGAAACCTTTTGTTTCAGTTATTTTGATTAAAACATTTTGTTTTGGCTATATCGGATGAGACTGTTTTGTTTGAGTTATTTCAAGCGGGAGGTTTTGTTCGAAAACATCAACTTCCTAATTTGGTATTAGTGGCGTGAGAATATCTATTTAATTACACGTACTATTGATTTGATTTTGCTTTTTTTAGGCTATCTATATGCAAATTTTTTATTATCTATGATTTAAAACAACTAAAGAGGTCTGAAATATATGTTTTAAGAAAATAAAATTTTTTCTTTTCTATATATAAATATTTATTTGAAGTAAATTAATTAATTCAGGCTCAACAAATGTTAAATAGATAAATAAATAAAAGAAAAAAATTCAAATAAATGAATAAAAAAAACAAATGTTAAATAAATGATTGAAAAATGTATAGAAGAAATAAAGGACATAAAATGCTGTAAATTTATTGACAATTCGGAAATGCAAAAAAATTCTAAAAGTATAAAAAGAAAAAAGAATTTTATTCAAAGTTTGTTAAAAGTTGATATTTTATACATGACGGCTGCCATATCTTTTGTACATGTTGGCTGCCATATCTTTTGTACACGTCGGGTGCCATATAAAAAATGGTTTATGAATACATGAGAAATCAGTCAATTTTTTTTTTTTTTTTTTTTTTTTTTTTTTTTTTTTTTAACCTTGAACAACAAGAGGAAGAGAAGACTTATTTTAACATTTTTTTTAAATAAATCATCATTAAATTTTCCCTATGAAAAATGTAAATTGACATTTTTCCTAATATCAATGTCTAGACAAATAATTGGAATATAATTTTTCTAAATGTAGAAAGATATTACAAGAAAATTTGGTCAATTCTTAGGTGATTAATGCTTTTTAAAAAAAAACCGTCTGCTTTTATCAAATTAGTTTCTAAAATTAGAGGAAAATTAATGGAATTATACCTTTATGAAATTGAGTTTCAAAGGTCTATTTTTAATAGTACACGTGAATAAACACTTTCTTAATAAATTTTTTTACATTATATTTATTTTCAAAAACCCTTTCTGTGGACAAAAATTTAGAATAATCTTTAAGCTTCTCTTTCTTTTTACTCACCTAAGGTTTGATGTTTATGTGCACTTTATTCTATATTCTTTATGTTTTATACAGAAAACTAACTTTAAATGTTGTTTCTTTAACGTAACTGTTACTTATAATCTTGAAAATTTGGCTTATGAAAGTTTCTTGTGTTATTCTTCCTTTGAAATAAAAAATATAAACTTGTATTTATTTTAGGGGTATTTATAAAACATATATTTTTTAATAAATACCAATTTCTGATCAGATTTTTTAAAAGATTTGAAATCAACTTAAATTTCATTGGGTTTAATAAACTTTTTGATCCAAATTTGATAAAGGTAGAAAATTGGTCTGCAAAATATTTCAGGGAACGTAAGGTACATTATATTGGGCACGTAATTTAGCAGACTCATTATTATTGGCTCATAACACCAAATGCTAAGAGCTATAAGAACTAGTTGAATTTTTCTGAAAATTTATATGGAAAATTGACAATTTAAATTTTTTTTTAAATTCTGGTTTCATACTGTTGGCTCGATTATGGCTACTTTGAATACAGTTATTTTGATTACAGGTATTTTAAATACAGTTATCATGAATATGACTATTTTGAATACGGTATCTTGAATACTGTTATCTTAAATACAGCTATTTTTAATGCGGTTATTTTCAGATTGGTTGTTTTGAATTTGGCTATTTAGTTATTTTGATTACGGTTATTGTTAATTCGATTATTTTTAATACGGCTATTTCAAATACCGTTATTTTGAATATGGTTTTTTTGATTGTGGTTTTTTTGGGTCAAAATCAGTGGAGTTCTTAAAGTCATTTAAAATGATAAATGGAAAATAACTGAATGTGGATCCTTGTGGAACACCGTATGTCATATTTTCCATTCCCTTGTTCCTTTATTTGATCTAATGAAATCTATTGTTTTTTTTTGGATAAGTAGTTTTGGCATTTTAGGTTATTGTTCCTAGCTTCATAAAAAGTTAAATTTTGTGATAAACAGTAAAAGTTTTGTACTTGTCTAGAAAGAATCCTTTAGTTAATTATGTTCAAGTGCTTTAAGAATTTGGTTAGTTCATCTTAAGATAGCATGTCCTGTACAGTGATCTTTTTGGTTTTATTATCCAATAAGAATAAATACAATCGGTTATTTTTTCCAAAGGTTTGGGGAATAAAAGAAATTGTTCTGTAGTTATTGACTAGTTCTTCCTTAATATTTTTGAATATTGGAGCTGATTTTAGTTTTTCAGAAAAATTACCAGTGTTTAAAGAAGATCTAAATTTCAATTTGATAGGTATGAAGCTAAACATATTTAACGTCTCGAATAATTTCATTATACCCTGGACTTGTTTTGGTTTTAAATATGATATGATGAAATAGCATTCTTAATTTGTTCATCAGTTATCAATCATATCAGTCATTTTTATGAAATTTTTAGCAATTGAAGGTATTTTTTCTATTACTACAAAGGGGTATAACCTATAATTAATGAGTTCAATGTAAAACCAGAGTAGTGAGTATAAGAAGAATCGATAGTATTCTTCTTATACTCACTACTCAGTAATGATTTTCTGCAAATGAAAAAAAAAACAAGGCAGACGTTATGTTTGATTTTTTATTTGGGGGTATTAATATTATAAATACTGCAAAATCTGTTCATAACCTTCCAGGTTATAAGATTTATATTTTACTATTTTTTTATTTAAGGTGTGCACCTTGTTGAAACCAGACTACAATGAACGTACAGATGAGCAGTTACATGTTTTGCCATTGTATCAACTACTGGACGAATCAAACCAAGTAGCAAAAACAAATTTTGAAAACCCACCACATTTCATCAAAAGTAAAATATCTACAGCGCGCCACATCACTGAACCTAAAGGTAGATATGTTAATCCGATTCCTGTTAGTGGTAATGCGACTCATGTCAATGCTGATACGGAAAAAATAACGGCATTTAAAATAGATCCTGATTTTAAACCACAAAATGGAATCATGCATACTGGGTCCTCTAATGAAGCTTTCAACGGGAGGCCTATATTCTTTGACGATTATAATGTACCAAATTTTTTAAGTGAATGGACTGGAGCAGTCGAACAGAAACAATCATTAGACTTAAAGCCCCGATTTATTAACGAATCAGGATTACCTTTACTTCGGCAAGTGAAGCAAGAATTTAAATCGATAAAAGATGTCGAAAATAAGCCAAATAAAAATATAAACAATTCCTTGTTAGCTCAAGATTCTAATAATCATCCTAAAAAGAAACAGAAAGAGCACATATCCAAACCGACCGTTATCACTGAGAGCATGGGTGGAGTTGCAATTGCTTTGGGCCATGGTTCATTTATTGTTGAATGTGCTAAGGATGTATTACATGCGACCACCGCTATGAAGGCCCCTGACCGCTCTCATCCCACACGTTTGAGTATGGTGTTTTACCAACATAAAAAATTAAACAAGAAAAATCACGGTTACGAAGAATATCAAGAAAAATTAAAGAAACGATTGGAAGAAAAAAGACTCAAAAATAATCTTCATTCTTTTGATGATCTTTCGCTTCTTGCTGAAACTGCTTCAGTTAATTCAGCTGCCTTAAATCTTAGTTATGAACTATCTCCTAGTACTGATAATCCTTTATTCGACTTGTGTAAGGATGGTGATTTCATGGCGTCCAAAACTGACCATCATCCAGAAGAACTAAATAAACATAAATTTAATGTACATAGTCTGATTGAAGCTACCAAGTTAGAAAAAAGTGAAACTGGTAGTTGTAGTAATAATAGTAGCAAAGCATTGCATGATGGGATATCAAAATATTAAGAAGTACCTTTATCGATATGGGGAAAGACCGAAAAACTACCTACATTTAATATTTTCAAAAGCTTGATTAATTCTAATGGTTGTGACTCTATTAACTACAAAGATGGTTTATCCTGTAAAGAATCGAATAACGATAATTTATGTACTGCACGATTAGTGACCGATAATGAAAGTAAAAATGATGTGATATCAGAAAGCACTGGTAATAAAAATGAGAAAATGGAGGTCATTAAAAAAAAATCTCTAGTTAAAGAATTAAATCAGATAAAGCCCGATACTAATAAAGAACATGAATCTAATTCCTCGTCTATAGTAACTGATATTGTATGCAACGCCAAAATAACTAATGATAAGTATAATTTATGCGACACCATAGTCAATTATGATAATTTATGTGTTTCTGATAAATCTAAAAAAGCTACTACGAGCTCTAGAAATATGCAGCCTTGTGCTAAAAATCCATCTGATGTAAATACACCATCTAACAAACTGACTACATTTTCACAAGAATGCTCTTCCTATAGTAGCTATGGGAACAACGACAAAGACAGCAGAAAGCGAGGTAATGCTTCTTCTAATAACTTTGTTGAGAAACTTCCTAAACTTGAACCTTCACTTTTTGCATTAAGTAATAATACAGTTCTTCATCCCACAAACAACACTGCTTTGCATAATACAAACAGCACTGTTCTTCATCATACGAAAAGTATTGTCTCACATAACAATTTGAATAATACTGTTTTGCATAATTTGAAGAGCGCTGCTCTTCAAACTAGTAACAATCCTTTTCTGTGTGATACGAAGAACATTTTGCATAGCACTAAAAACGCTTGTAAGACGAGCCATGATGTGCATTATGTTAACAGCTCTGCTCTGCATAATACTAATAACTCTACTATTCTGTATAATACCGATAACTCTACTGTCCACAATACCGAAGAAACTTTAAATCAAATTGGCTTGAAAGTTCCAGGATATTTTTCATCACTGAAACAGAGAAATTTTGCTCCATCTGCTACTGAAGAAATCTCGAAAGAATCTATGCATTTTTCATCACCGAAGCAAGCGAGTGTTGATACAGCTATCACAAAAAGCCTCTCACAGTTACATAGATATTCCACTACTGTCACAAAAAATCTTTCACAAGTGGCTGGGTTTTCTTCTTCTCCAAAGCTAATAAACCATAATTTGATTAGGAATATCCCTGCAAGTGATTATTTTACCACATCCAATACATCTTACAGTAAAAATAACTTATTAGATCGAAATGATTTTGGTAAAACATTTGATGCTTTGCCAGGATTTAGTTATAGATCAAACCTCAGCATTAAAGAAAAGCCCGGAAAACAAGTTGGTTTGACTGAGAGCAATGGATTTGATATTGATAGCCTTTTGAATAAACCAAAACAATTTTATCAGCCTTCTTTGCTCGATCAGCACGCTGCTTTATATGCTGAGGTACACTCTCGGGGACTTATTCATCAGCGGCAACACAAAAGAAATATGATAGATAAAACCGGTAATGAAAACGGTTATTCGCTCCACGACTCGATACGTTCTACTCACTCTATAAACACAAACTTATACTCAGCAACGGTAGATAAGCTACGACATCCAATAGAGCGTATAAGTAATGATATGCTACACCTAAATGAATCAAACCCGAACTTGCACTACAAAAATTCTACTGTTCCTTCATTTGAACAGGAGAGCCCCGCTTTGCTTGGGAAAAATCCCACAATTGCTAAAGAAAGTTTCCAGAGCAATTTTTCTCAACCTATGAATGCTATGCAACGAAGTTTGATATATCGTGCCGACAGCAATCGACATGATGTGCCATATTCTTATACTCATCAAAAATTTTCTTCTTATGCAGATCAAACTCAAAGCAGTTTATCTTTCCCTGTTGAAAGCACTCGCAGTATTTTGTCAAATTCTTTAGAAAATGTTCGCCATAGCTCGGCACGTCCTGTCGATAATGTTCGGTATTCAACGTACCCTATGCAAAGTATACGTCATAACTTTAGTTATCCTTTAGAAAACATTCAACGCGATTCAAGCTACCCTGTGAAAAATACTCGTCATAATAGTTTAGATTTTGCTGGAGGCAGTCGTCGACATAATTTTTTATTTACTAATGACGGCCACCAGCAACAATCTGAATTTATGGATTCTAATCGCCAAAATTTTACATTTCCTGATGAAAATACTGGTAAAAACATTGAATCTCAATATAACGGTTTTCACAATCCAACTAAAATTTCAAATTTTCATCAAAAACTTCCTCATCACTCCCTTGTGAACTCATCTCATGAGAATGTCACTAATTATTCAAACAACGAATCTTTTACTTCTTATCACAATCCTTATTTAAATCTGTTTCGCTCTAAAACAGACGAACACTATTCGCTCCCAGGATCCAGTTCAATATTGTACCCAGGCTACTTCGATGGAAAACATAAGAGTCAAAAAATTCCTGAACAATATGGTACCCAGTCCCCCTCAATGTGTGGTAGAAAGTAGCTTCTATCTAGATTTTTTTTAAATTTGTTTATTTTAATAAACTTGCTCATTCACCTACAATCATTCACCTACAATCATAGCAATTATATGAGACTTTTATCAAATTTTATCACAAATTCTCAATTGACACATGTTGTAAAAGCGATTTTCTTGACCAAAATCACAGAAATGATAACAAACCCAAATTAGTACGGACTTCTCACTTTCATCCAGCAGAGAAATTTTTTTTTCTTTTAATTTCTAAGTTCTAAGTCAAAATAACCAATAGATATACCTAAAGTTGAATATACCAAGGGCGCGGTCTATCCATATTTTTAACTGCTTGTGGTATTTTTTCAATTAATAAGGTGTCATCCTAATGGCGTATAAGTCTCATAATATTTTGACCATGATTTTAGTTTTGGTCCAACATTCTAATGAGGTGTTTACGAAAATTTTGTGTAAGGTGGAGTTTTGGTTCTAAATTTCATTCAAACTGATGTTTTTTACCAGGTTTTTAAAAGCTGGGTGTTTGTCCTAACTTATTCAAATTTGTTAATGCATAGAATTAAATTTTAAGAATCCGATATCTTACTCAGTCTGTGTAAGATCTGCTTTATCTTTATCTCTATTCTTAGCTTTTTGTCTGGTAGCTAGTGGCTTTTAGCTTTGCAGAAAGCGACTGATTTAAAAAAAGAAGGAAAACTGTTTTTTGTGCCTTGTTCATATACATGGTGCAGGAATATACATGTTCACTTCCCTGTTCTAGATTTAGATGTATGTGTATTCAGTTTTGTTTTAAATCCTTTGACCGTATCTGTTTAATTTTACCTATATAAGGTAATATACCTTAGCATCGAACGCTTTTAAGTCGAAAGGTTACATGGATTTTACCTTCAGTCCTGTATAATTTTGCCTAATAATGGGTTTTGATAAAAAAATATTTTTGCATTAAGAATTGAAAGTAAGTTTAATTACAAACGTTTATAGAGCTTTACGTTTAAATCTATCATATATATCTTTATAAACATTACCTTTTAAGAGTGGTTTTTGTGTTTGAATTTCATCTCTTTTGGCGTTGCATGTTTATTTGAATTTCATCTCTTTTGGCGTTGCATATTTAATTCTGATTTTTTTAAAAGCAATTTTTAATCGGAATTTGTTCTTGAAAATGGCGTCATGATAAAAAGATTCAAGTCAGAGAATTTTTATAGATTTTTATTTTCGATTTTCTCGTAAATATTACCTGTGAGAGTTTGTAACACTTGTAAAATTATATGTAGTGGGCGTGATTTTTGGGTGTTTACTTTGACATTTCCCTTTAGCGGCGCCAAAATGACTCAATGATTCTGCTTTTGTTAACAATCCGTCACAATTTTTTTTTTCTGACAGTAAAGAAAAAATTTTTAGATATGAATAACGGGAGTGTATCGTAAAACAAGTTTAGTTTATTAAAATAAATGCAATTTGCAATTACGAGAAAGTTAAGAGATAAAATTTTAATATTACAGCCATTTTAAGTCTCATTAAGTATTTAACGTGTCCAGCGCCTGATTTTGTATAACAAACACGAAAAAAAAACAAAGTCGAATCAAGCGAAGGATATAAATTTCTGTGTTATAAAGTAGAAACTTTCCTTTACATATAGAAAATTTCGACTGAAAACCCTTTTTCACGTTTGTACATAAACAAATTTCCTCCAAAGATTATGTTTGATACAGTTTGTTCCCACGTAGCTGATTCAATTCTTATAAAAAATTGATTTTTCCTATCAAAAGTCAATATTCTGTAGTATACTTTCTCACAAAACCATTAAAATCATCTATCGCCGTAAATATCGAATTTACAGTTCGTTAAAATGAACTAAAATATTTATATAGGTACACATACATGTATATACATATATTCTCTTTTTTATTAGAAATAGATATAGATTTAAAATAAAAACAATAAAAAAAGACGGAAGGATAAAGGAATAGAAAAACCAAAATGTCTTTGTGCTGCAGCATTAAAGGCTTGTTAATATATATATTTTTTTACTTTGGTTAACTTGTTTTTACAGAAATTTTTATCACGAAAATTTAATTCTTAAAATCGTTTGAATTGAAAACCTAATTCCTTTATTAATTATTATAGAAGGGTTAAAAAGTTTTTACTCAGGTAAGTCTTGAAAATTTCACCGAAATATGCTCTAGTAATAAGTGTTGTTAAAAACCATATTGAAAAGTGTTTGAAATACTTGTGCTCTTTCTGCAGGTGTAAATATCATTCCTTTTTGCTAGGAATTATGTAAAATGGTTATGCTTGGTATTAAGATAGGTATTATCCAAAAAAAAAATTTGTGTTTTACCAATACCGTTTTAAATTATTATTTGCATGACTTGTATTACGTTATATTACCTGGGGGTTTATAATATCATTCCAAGAATCACCCTTTTGACAATCCTGGAAATTCCTGTTAAATTTTATCTATGTATCAATTAAGACAATTAGGTGCAAATATTGATGACAATTTTATTTATATTTATTAGTTAGGGTTTTGTTCAATGAGTTCGAATTTTTCGGACAGTCTTATATTTTCAAGAATTTAATTTTCTTTTTTTATGGATGCATATTTGTAAATAATTCTTGTATATATCATTTGTTAGTTTATTATATTATTATACCTCGTACCCAGGGATGTATTGATTTTCTAACATCGGCATACACATTTGAGGTATTGCATCAAAAAATCTCTGGTAACGAGGTTATTATTTCTAGATAGAATAATTCAAATTGCTCGAAATAAAGAAAGTAATACATAAAACAATTTTGTAATTTTTGATTTTTGAAGCAACTTATAATTTGTAAAGCGCATCAGCTTTGTAAATTTTCGTCCAAATAGCAGTTGTTAGAGTTCTTAGAGTATCTTGGTTCGAGATATTTATCTTGGGTCGTGTTTTACTCTGGAAGTTGTTTCATACTGGTTCCATATTTAAATGTCCTGATCAATATAGATATATTTTTGCTGGATGAAAAATTTCTCAATGGTTTGGAAATACTACTTTGAAATTAATTGAAATATCCATCTAGTACTTATTTATTAAGCAATATAGAACACAGTATATTAGTTTTCGTAGAATACTGTGCTCATATTTGTGCCGAATATACTTTTAGTACATATTTTATCACTCGGGGTTATTACTAAAGTCGTTGCAATTATACCAAAATTCATTACTTTAAATGCGAAGCCTCTTTAAATGTGCAGTCAAATAGATAATTTCAAATTTTAATTTGTGCAACATTATAGAGCATGAAAGTAAAAAAATATGTAAAATAACAATTATGACGGCGATTCTAATTCATTAGATACTTTGTTGTCGATCCGACACTGTCCCTCCAATGCTACGAAATGTACATCTTTTAAACTGGATTATTTGAACTACCTTATATAAAAAACAACAAAATATAATGCAATGGATTGTTAGGCTCTTAACAGGCATTAGTAATCAGTTTTACAAGTGAAATTTTTTAATTATATATAGTATTACCACGAAAGCATTTGTCAGTAACTTTAAGTTCATCCTGTCTTTCCGACACTGCGATATATTGGCTCGTCACAGCAACATACTTTAAGATGTTTAATGGTTTTGGAGTAATATGCAAAAATTTTAATAAAATTAATGCTTACATTGTATTACAAATATATTTTATTTGGTTCATAGCCGAATCGTAAAATTTTTAAGTGTAGTTTGTCCATCTGACACTATTTTGAACTTTTGAAATAGCCCACTCATTAGCAAAACTTTAACTTACAGGTAAACGCTTATCATTTCATAAAATAATTCAACGTGTAATCTTAATAGAGACTGAGCAGCGAAAGCAAAGATGATAACAGTGATGAAGATTATAATGAATATTGAGGACAAGGTTAATCTTTTTTCAACTCTTAATAGATTTGGGATTCTATTTATTTTTGTTTTTACTTCCTTTACATAATGAAAACAATGGGTATCATGATGCTTTGATTTTGTTTTTATAATACAAAATCAGGCATGGACATTTAATAGAAAAGAGCGCACACTAGATTCAAGTTAAACCCAATTGTAGTGAAAACGTCAACCAAAATTACGATTGGACCATTCTTATTTACAATAATTAACTTTAAGGGGGTAAAATAAATTTATTATTATTCATCTAAAAAATCCTTAAGCAATCAATTGGTTTTGAAGTTTTTTTTTTTTTTTTATATAGCTGGTTTTTGAAATTATTCATCAAATAATTAGACTAACAATTTGATGTTGAGCAATATAATAGAATATCTTTTTATTACTTTACCCCCAGAAATTTAAACGTAAATATTTCAAGAACGGTTATTTTTTAGCCCCTAATCTTTGCACAAATTTTGATAGATGTTTTATTATCTATCAGAAAATTTATTTTTCTTAGAACTTTTCGTTCTTATTTTTTAAATGACTGTAGAATTAGTCACTTGACCCGAAAAGAAAAATATCTCAATTTCTGTAGGTTTTCAGGCCAATGTTTTTTGGTTTTTCTGAATCAGAATAAAATTATCTTTCCATTGATATGTTATATGAGCACATTTAGGAGAAAAAAAATAGGGTCAAATTTTACCTCATTTTGCCCCTAAATATTTTTGCTCAACCTTAAAAAAAAGTTACCCCCTCAAATTTTACTCTAAATTAGTTATATCAACCAAATCCGCTCTAAAATCTTAATATGCTAATGGTGGTCACGGACTCATAGGGATTTTACTCTATTACAATGGGAATTTTCGCTTACCTTGTAACAAGGATTATCAGGTAAAGAAAACTTTTTGTCTTGACAAAAAATAAACGTTTTGAAACAAGTGCAAAAAAACAAAAAGGACCTTGATCTACAGATTAAGATGAACAGCAGCAGCAATTTAACAACATGCGTGTAAGAGCTTTCCGTGTTCACTACAATAAGTGGATTTGAACGCAAATCAGTTTCTAAAAAATCATCTCATGCATAGACGCCACACAATTCTTCCCTGACATTGCAATCTTGCTCATAATAAGATTTCATTAAAGTTATTTGTATTTGACAAGCTGTAATAATCTTGAAGTTTTCCCAAAGATGATAATTCTTCACATTTAGCGTATACAACTAAAGTTTATCATCTAATTTCTGATGTTTTGCGCCCAAGGTTAGATGGCGGCTTTACTTTGGTCATGCAGATTCGAGCCACCGAACTTCTGTCTCATAGCTTGAAGCCCTACATAGCCACTAGACTACGTATACAAAAATATTTTTTTAATTTTCCCCCCGTTAAATTGTTTTGTTTATTTACGTTATTTGTGCTACAAAACTAACAGTTTAAATATCTTATTTCCATAAAGTCTTTTTTTTTTTTTTTTTTTTTTTTTTTTTTTTTTTTTTGTT